>JAPYYT010000572.1:0-45154 GCA_030522565.1 Ceratosolen corneri
ATCTTCTTTTTTTTTTTCACCACTCCTTTACCCCTCTCCTTTATGGTCAACGTCGATCTTTGACTCTCATTCGATTGCTCGGGGCCGCGACCACTGTGTGTATCCTGTATCTTTTTTCTTTCTTTTTTTTTCTTTTTTTTTTTTTTTTTTTTTTTTAAATTATATCAATTAAGGGAATGGCGTAGGAGGTTTTCACTTGGACGAAGCGACAGACAGGATAGGGAAATCGTTATTTAATCGAGAATCGTTTCGAAAGAATGTAGTTTTACTCGGATTCTTGACGAATGAAATGGTCGATGAAAGAACTAAAGCAATCCCGAGCCATAACATCGTTTCACCTCGCTCGTCACTTTGTCCCTATTATTCTTCTTCATTTCTTCATTTCATTATTAATAATCGCCTGTATTATAATTTACATAATAATGGTGCAGGACTTATAGTTAATCATACGAATAATAAAGGCTGAAAAAACAATACGAACAAGGTGATTTTAGCGAACAAATAAGCTAGTACACATTTTTCTTTCCAATTATCATTTATCATCGACTTACGACAAAGTTTTTTTATTAAAGTTTTCTATGCATTCTTATTGTTATCTTCCCTTTATTATAATCGCATTTGTTATTCGTGTCAATATAAGAGACTGTAGATATAAAAAATAAATCCCTGTTTCAGAATAAATAGTAAAAATATAAATTTCTCGTAGATAAAAATCGGCTGTAATGTAATTAATTGTTGTGATTAATCTAATAAAATTAAAATGTAATAGCAATCTCGTTGAAAATTAAATTTGTAATAAATAATACATCCACTTTAGCTGCATCTAAAAATAAGTACTAGGAGTGCAATATCACTGCGATAAAGAATAAAATGGAGAATGAAATTCTTTTTAACTGAGTTGTCAAAATCATAATGGTGTAAGAGAGAAGTCATCGTGAAATTAAGAAGCTGTTTTTAGAAGGGATATAAGAAGGAAATGAAACGTAATTAAAACGAGTTACATTTTTATGGGCAAAATTTAATCAGGCTGAAAGTGTGTCGAGAGAGTTTTTCTAAAAAATTAGTTAGAACATAGAAAGAGGAGAAGAAGAGAGGTAAGAGAAGCGGCAGAGTAAAAAATGAGTAAGGCTGAAGAGAGATAAGGGGAATGAACAAGATGCCAATACATGGATGCGATAAGCAATTTGTAACATTCGACGGGTAACAAAAAAGGAGGAAGAAAAATCAGTGGAGAACGTTCGACGAAATATTTTTAAAATAATAGCTATGATGATAAGGGGCCTTGGCTTATCTAGTCGGCGGTTGCCTAGACCGAACCTAGGACGACATCCGACGATGCCTTAGGTCTATAAATGCAGCACTAAACGATATACCTGGCGTGGATTCGGCGTAGAAGGACCCAGCCAAAAAAAGAGCCAGATAAATGATCCATAGATCGTATTATTAAGGATGAGCTTGTAACAATATCGAGAGCCGAGACAAATTGGACCACCGCGAGCCGCCACTTGAGCCGATGATCCGCGCCTCTCAGCAAGCAGTCGGCCTCTCACTACCTCTCTATCTATCTATCTATCTATCCATCTATCCATCTATCTATCCATCTATCTATCTATCTATCTATCTGTCAGTCTGTCTGTCTGTCTGTCTGTCTGTCTGTATGCCTGTCTGTCTATATGCGTCTCTCTCTGTCCCTCTCTCTCTCTCTCTCTCTCTCTCTCTCTCTCTCTGTCCCTCTCTCTCTCCCTCTCTTACTCTCTCTCTCTCTCTCTCCCTCTCTTACTCTCCCTCTGTAGTTCTGGCGAAACTTATGTCTCACCGAATAATATTGTAATAAAGCGCGGCAATAAGAGCTTATTTTTCAGCGACCTCGCGAGAAATCTCTCTAATAATACTAATTATAATCTTAATGTCTTCGTCGTATTTCATCGGCACACACGCTATTTGTACATTTTACATTTTTACAACTGGCATTCCAATCAAGCGACCAAGGCCCTTTCGACTGAAATCGAGGACCGAGGAGCGCTCACACCGAGCCTCCGATCTCTCACTGTACAATTCTCTTTTATCCACGCATTCTGTAAATTCCACGCTAACCGTTCGACAATGACTTCCAAAATTTATGTACGAATGTCAAATACGAAATCAAGTGGAATGTCACGCGTGCGCTGTCGGAGCTGTCAAATGACGGACCTTTCACGGACTTTTCCATTTCCAATTACACAAATCAGCCAAATCATTTTTGATTTCTATACGTTATCTAATCGTCAAAATTCGACTCATAAACATATTTAAAAATTTATTATTATTTAACTTATTTAACGAAAGAAAGATTTTATTGCAATGTGCACCTGCATTTTGCAATTTTACAAACATTTTGCAAGTTTTAATGTACGCGAGGAAATAAGTGCGAACGGGTAACAAAGAGAGAGCACGATGACAAGAAATTAATTTTTAATATACCATGCCCGAACACCACACTATTTATCCAGCATACTGTAAGGTATGGATTTTAATTAATTTCATTTACATGAAACTAATTATGCCATAGTTATAAGATCGACCGATTCACTGCATTTCTTAATAGTTGATTAAACTTTTATAAGGAACGAAGCTAAGATAAAACGATGGGTCAAATATCAGTAGATAAGCATTCAAAAATTATTTCCTAAACCTTACGGAGCAAGAAAATGATAATAAGTCAAAGAAGTTAGAGTACATATTTTTTAAACTGATTAGATTTTTTATTGAAAAAATTAATTAGTTACACACATCATTCTTCCGAGTCATGAGTATTGATAAAAATCTAAAAATAACAATTTAAATTGTTAGACTAATAAATAATAATTGATTTTAATTTATTTTAGAGATTTTACTTATTTTAGAGATAAACATTTCTTTATAGTCAATTTCGTTGAATTAAGACACGTTGTTATATAAATGACGAGTATTCTTAGAAAATTTAAAAACGAAAAAAATTGGAAAAGCTTCATTTTTAGCATGTCAGAAAATTAATAATTATTGAAACATTTTGTGGACTTGTGACTAAACTTGACATAATGAAAAAAAGATGCAATCTCAGTGAATTATATAGCTAATTTTATGTATTTATGCTAATTATAAAAACTACACGCTTTTGTAGCAGATCAAGATTTTGAAAACAAACATACGTACAACGTAATATTATATTTTCAACGTTTATGCACTTTATTTCATTGCCTACGTTATTACACATAAAGTTGAGGCAAAGATAAACTGAAAAAGAATAAATCTTATCAAAAACCAATTTATTAATATAATTTTTTAAACTGTACAATGGGAATCATTTATTTGAATAAATTATGTAAAATATGATATATCCAAAAAATAATGTATACAAGTTAATTACAAATGCTTTAATTATTAACTAAAATAACAAAAGAGCAATTACTTCAGTATAAAAATTTTGAATATTGAGTTTGTTGATAAATATTATTAATGAAATATTATTGCGTACAAATTCTCTAATTATTTCAGTTATTTATAATATATTATAACTATAAAAATTTGTAATAAATTACATTTATTCTTATGATTTATTTGTTTAATACATAATTAAATAATTCATTGAAAAATTAACTTAGCACTATTGATTACGTATTGATAAATCGTATTGTGAAATTTTTTTTACTAATTACTTCGTAACGTAAATTTTTTATCTCTGAATTCTGAGAATACGATAAATTAATGTTAGATACTTTCATTTTTCAACTTTGTACGTGAAATATATAATTACTATAATTTAAGAATAATATTTAATAAAAATATTATAAGTCTATTATAGAGGACAGCAGCGTAAAAGATTAGAATGACTGAAGATTAGAAAACTGTTAATGTCATAATTAGGAAAATATCCGAATTAATAACAATACTATATTTTACTTCAAAGTTATTGTTCTCTATATATAAGGAAACTAACATATTGTTTAATATTTGCGAATAAAGTGTATTCAAATATTATCAACATTAAAAATCAGATGAAACTTTTTTTATTAGATAATATATTGATATATGAATAATATTCGGTATTATTTTCCAAATAATCACTTATTAAATCTATAATAGAATTACATTATATTCAGGCACTATTAAACCGAGGGATATTGGGAAAAAGAATCTATATAAATTATAACAAATTAATATAGACGATAAATAATATATTATTATATTATTGTTGATGTTGGCTATAGGATATTAACTGCAAATATAAATAAAATCATTTTCAATATAATTTGTTTTTCATTAAATTTGACGATTATTGACGACATATTGACGACATATTGACTATTTCGAATACGATTATACATTAGAGTAAAAATCAATATGAAGTCAATTTAAAATTAATACATAGTTAGAACATACTTTTTCATTTCATACTATAAATACCATATTTTTAATAATAATATATGTTAATAATCATAAATCTTGAAGAATTGTCTAAACCCTTTTAATATTATTTTTAAAAAATTATGATTTAATTTCACTACAGAATGATTTTTTAATAATAAATGAATATTCTTTAATGAAAGAAAAAAACGCGTTTTAAATGTATTAGTAAGGTGATAAGGACTACTTAAATTATGATTATGATAAAAAATTATGATATAATTTAAATATCGAATGGTTTTTTAATTATAAATCAATATTCTTTAATGAAAGAAAAAAATGTGTTTTAATTATGTTAGTAAGGTGACAAGGACTACTTAAATTTTGTTTCCTCATGTTTATAAATTAAGATAATTTAAGTCTTTTTAAACTTATATATTTTCAAGTATGCAAACTCGTTCAAAATTAATAAATCAATTTTCATTTTGTCATATATTTGAAGAATTTAAGTATTATGGTTTTTATGTAAAACGCTGCGTTTTATTTAAGTACGCCTTTTAAGGCAGTTCATAATTTTTCAAAAAATCTTTTAATTAACCAACATTTAAACACTTTCGGTAAACGATGTAAAGAACCCACTTGTTTGAAAAACAAGTTTAAGTTGTTCATCTCAATTCTAGTCGTCATTTAACATGATTTCTACAAGTGCGCACTTACACTAAACATTTATGTAAACATAGAGCTCACAAATTTTACTACCTGTATTTTATTACGCAAGCAAGAAAAATAATTGCTTTTGTCATTTATTTTTTAAACAGTCTTTTACATGGATAAATAAATTCACATTTAAATAAATTCTAAATACATAAGAAAACAATTTGATTATATTTAATTAGATATTAAATTTCTTGAATTAATAAAACATAATAATATTAACAGTTTGTTTAAATTATTGACAGAATGGAAAGATTACGTATACTAAATAATCCATTTAACACTAAATTGGCCGTATTAATTTGTATTATAAATAAATTCATACAATAAAAATTATATTCGATATTAGAAGTATGATAAAGATCGAGGAGTAATTAATGTCTCTTGATAGATATAAAAACTTCATAAAGTATTGAAAACTTTACTTTAATAATCTGAGTAACTTACAATTAAAATTATAATTATTTGTTAATTACAATACATTTCTTTCATATTCGATGTAAATTGAATATTCATTTAAAATTATTTCGGTATTGATATAAATAATATGGATTAATGATGTTCTCAACATTAATGCCAAGTACTTATTATAAAGATGATTTAATATTAGTTTAAAGATGTACATTTTAGAATAAACGTCCTAAATACACATAATTTAGATTACCTTTTAAGGTCTCCAAAACAATAAAAATTTTACAAAACTCAAATGCACATTTTTTTCATGTAAAAAATGTTTACATTATAGTTAAATATATTGCAGTGTTTAATATATATTAAATAATAAATATTGCATTGTACTATTTTTTATAATTTAATTTTATAATTTTTATGCATTATTATTTTTAGTTAATTTTTAATTTTTACATATAATAATCTCCATTTTATATTTAAGAAACTTTATGAGAACTGAAATAAATGAGAATTGAGACATAAATGTTAATTAATGCAAAGTAACTTTTCATTTGGCAATACTTACCTAAATGTAAAATAAAGGATGTTTATTGTTACGTTTCAAAAACAATGCTAATTTTAAATTTCACATATACGAGAATAAGTTATTATTAAAATAAAGTCAACTTTTAATGATAATATCAAATGTTCAGTGCTTTATAAATACGATAATATTTTAAAGACTAAAAGTCGAAATTAAAATGTCAACAAATCAAATATGTAAATATAGCCATAAAATATTCTGAAATTGGAACGTGTTCCTCTACTAGTTAAACATTTCATTCTAGAATTAAAACTATTCTCCCCGATATATATCTCTATCAAATTAAATCGGCAATAAAGATTTAAAATTAGCGTACAAATTTGTTCCAATAAAAGTTTAGTTCCATCAGAATTTACTACTAAGAATGACAGTAGAAAGCATGTTAGTAATCCGACAAAAATATTATATCACTAATTTATGCGCTCATATTTTCATAATTGATTATGTGAAGTAATCTGTGCCATTAGAAGTTTATATAAATATTTTAATTAATTTGTTTACATCTTTAGGTATGGTATACTATTCTTATACAATATATATATATATATATATATATTATTTGAACATTATAATCATTGTGGAAATATACAATTTTGTTTTAAGTATCGTTATCTATATTTTACATTCTGCATGCATATTTAATTAAAAATAGAGATTTAATTAATAATCTAAATTTTATTCAGTAGTGGTTAATTATTAAATTAACCGTTTTCTTTGCTATAAGTAGCGTATTCCAAAAAAATAAGATGTTTAATGTGCCATCAGTACGCACATTTAGAGTGTGTAATTTTAAGTAAGAGTTCATTTTAAAAACTTATAAAAATAATTCGTGTTTACTATTCGTATATTTATCACTACAACTAGTTATAATATTCAGGGGCTATTTATAAAAGTATTTATCTAATTTTAAAATAATAATATTATGAATCGTACATTCGTACATCGTTGACATAAATATGTATGTAATTTACATTTATTTTTATATGTAGCATTTTTATTTACGTACGATAGAAAATAGTCATACATATGTAGTTGAAAAGCCTTTACTAGCGGTTAAACATTCGAAAAATAAACATCAAACCTTATGAAAGCTTGTGTCTACATCTAGCGGTAAATTTACAAAAAAAATCGACATTATCAACGGGATAAGGTGGCGTTCTCTATTACCAGACTTCGCGTATTAACTTACAGATGCTCAAATGATAATATACCGACATAATGTATCGACAAAAATAGATTTAAAATAAATAATTTAACAAGCTTTTTAACTAATATTTATTATAAACGAAGTATTAACGGTAGGGCACGATTTTTATAATATTTTATACTGTTTATATATATTTTATAATGTTTATATATTTTATAATGCTTATATATTTTATAATGCTTATATATTTTATAATGTTTATATATTTTATACCGTTTATGTATTTTACTTTTATCAAAATAGTTTTCAGGTTCAACAATACACATACACCTCAATGTCTATTAAATTTAATAATTATATTATTTCGTTAACTTCTATTTATTCACATTCAAATAAAGATCGGTTAATAATATATATATTTTTATCATTCAAAACACTAATCTGACGAATGTTTAAATATTGTTTTCTTTATATACTTAAACACATTTAATGTACCTTACTAATAAATGATTTTTATTATCTAAATTTACAAGCATATAACTGTAAAAAAATCATTTATGAATATGCTGCTTATAGCTTTACTCGAGGAACATGTAGGCATGACATAATTTATAACAAAATATGTATAAATAAATTCACTATACTTAATTATAAAAAAAATACTTAAACTATAGGTAGATTCTATCTTTACCAGCCATAACTCCACTGACAAAGGCCGAGACGCGCTTGCTTGACATAATCCAGAGCTAACTACGTCTTGTCTTTCTCAGCATATTTAAGTTTTAGGCAGCAAATAAAAAATGAGTCATTTGATAAGACATAATTGGTATCCAGCTACCGTTCACTGTTTAAATTGAGATGCTTATAATTTTGTTTAATATCATGTTTGATTTTACTAATTTGCGTGCATTAAAATCAATGTAAATATATCTCATCTTACAATACATATTATTTACCTATAAATATAAAATAATAATTCATTCAGTCGTTATTATCTGATAATCAAAAATTTTTTATCTCACTCGATACTAAAATTTCTTAGTGTCAATACGCGCTAATGTGCAACCTGAAATTTTCATTTAAATAATCTAATTTATTATCATTATATCTTGCCAAATAATACATTACTATAGTAAATATGGCTTACAAAATGCTTATCCAATGTTATGCATCAAATAATTTTATAAAAAATGAATTCTTAAAGAAATTATTAGATAACGGTAAAAGAAATCGTAAAACGACTTTTTAAAAAAATTTAAATATAGAATTTTAAACGATATTTCACAAAAATTACAATACTTCTACTAGTGGATTACTAAGTTTTAGCTTTTATTTTGCTTTATTTTTAAGTGCACAGTTTTTCTTCTAATTTTTAAAATTTATGCACAATAATTAAAAAGGAAAAGCAAATAAAGTACTATTGAATCGCCTCATAGATAAGTCGAAACGAGTTCCAAGAAGTTTAACTTGCACACTACATAATCAAAGTGAAATACACGCAATATATAGTGGAAATAAACAGTGATTTTATTTACACAATTCATTATTTTTTATCTATGATTAATCAAATTTTTCAAATACTCAATATAAGAAATATATAAAAAAAAAAACATAACTTTCGAAATCTCGCACGCAAAATTAATAATCTATAATAATCTATATTCTATATATATATATCTAAAATTTAAGCCATGACTACAAATAAGAATTTTTTTTATTTCATTAAAGGCTGTTGTGAAACATTGACCCAAACAACATAAATTTTTTGTACATTTATCAATTTCTCATTCATTAATGAAAGTTATTATCGTATCATCATTACACCATTTTTCTTTAAGTCTACTGAAAATCAAGTAATTATAGTACGTCGATAAACATTAGAAAAAAAATGAATACCAAGTCTATTATATATGGAATTAACCATAGGATTGGTATTCTAATGGATAATAATAACAAATGATTCAACTTTATCATGTGGAATAATGTAATGAAAACTATTTTGAACAGCAAAACTACATTCAATAAACATAGTGATAATGCAAAATTATAATATTCATTCATACAAATTCATAATGTTTATTTAATTAATACATATAATTATGGAATTCAAATATTTAAACCATTTTATAAACACTGATGCATTTTTCATTAAATATATATAATTTCACTCGCGAATATTGTAAAAGAATTGTCTTTGTTATCTAGATCATTTTTACGAAATATAAGTAAACAAAATTTTCGTTTCAAAAATACTCCTAAAATTTAAAAATCATGGAAGTAAACGTAAATTTATTTTTCAATTAACTTAAACAATCCATACAATAGTATTTAAATATAAATATTTTTATATATAAAGTATGATGTTGAACATATATCTTATTTTTATACCTTTATGGTAAATTTGTTTATATACCGCTTATGTTTAAGAAAAATTTTTACATGATACATCAAAAGAATCTAGAAATAACAAAGCTTTCTTTTAATTTAGTATTAAATTTTTACACTTTCTAAATACAGATAGTATTTTAAATTTAACTACTATTTGGACTTCAGATATTTTATTATAAACTAATTAAAACAACAATATTAATAGTTAATTAGTCAATCAATTACTCAATTAATTAGCTATTAATTATAAAATAAATCGACTTCGAACTGGTAATTTTTATGTTATCAATATATAGTTATCAATATATAGTTATCAATATATAGTTTATATAGAGCGTTGCTTAAATAAATTATAGCATAGAAGTTTTTTAATTAATAAATTTCAAAACACTAAATTATTTATACAGACTTACTAAAATACATTATGCTCTATATATTTGTAGAACTTATATTCGGCAATTATATTTTATATACTAAACTATGGCCAAGCATATTATTTTATAGATGATTTGTAAATTAAATAATTTATTTTATAATAATTTATTTTAATTTAGGGACTCGTATTTTGAAAATAAAATAAAATTTAAAATAAAAGTTTGAGTTGACTTGAATTATACTGACATTACACACACACGTTACAAAAAAGTTCATGTACTCTGTAACCAGTAATAATTAATAATTGTAATAAGTAAATTTAAAAATACTTGAATTGTGTATAATTATTTGTACTTTATAATAATATTATATGGATTTAGCATATATATATATATATAAAGGTACGTTAGTTTTAATTTTTATGTATTTAAATAATCATACCCCTATTTAAATAATTTAAAACTAATACTTCATATTTAATAACAAATTATAATTTTTATTGTGTTTTAAGTTGAATTTAACGTATATTATATACTGAATTTAATTAATATTTTATTACAGATATTTTATACACTTATACACTACATTAATTAATGTTTTGTTAGAAATAGTGCTTACTCAACTTATTAGTTATTATTTTACATTGAATTTTTATATTTAAAATTTCACACATTCTGTCAATTGACGTTACACGTTTTTTCCTAAATATTATTATTATATAAGGAAAAAAATATATTTAAAATTTAAAATATTTAAAATATTATAATTTTAATGAAAGTTTTGTTCTGAGCGATATATTATACGAATCGATATTATATATATCAACTGTATCATGAATGCATATTTTTTCTTTTTTTAAAAAATATGGATTTGTCGTTATGTAAATAGGATTAAAACATAACAAATTTTTTTGGAATCAACCTGTCTTGATTTGTCGACTATCAGCATATTAGATTAAAAAGACAATGAAATTATGATTAATTAATTCTTAGTTATAGCAGAAGTAAATCTGTCCCCAAAACTACCAACCATCGAATTACTTTATTGCTTTCATTTTACATACAAGTTTCAATAATATGAATGCAATGAGAATTATTATGTTAGTCCAATGTTTCATTTTATATTTTAATTTACAAAACTGCACATAAATTTGCATTTATATGATTCATATGTAGGTGATATATTTACAAATCGTTCTGTAATGGCTGCAACATATTTTTAAGTACAAAGTCAACACACACACATATATATATATATCAAATTAACAATTAAAATAAATAAGGAACATGCATTTTTTATATTGGTTTAGTGATTAAACTAATAATGTAGAAACTGAAATATTTCAACAAAGACGTTAGAGTACATGCGTCATAAAAGTTGTAATATTTGTAGAATTTTGTTTAAATTTTCCTATTGTAGAGGTATAATAGAAAAATATCAAACGAAAACTAATTGTAAAACTTGAGAATGAAATTAACGTTATACTTGTAGCAAAAATTTACTTGAAAATCAACGTAAATACAAGTTTGTCTAATCAATTTTACCTATTCAACAGCTTCTATAAGCATCATATTATTACTGGGATACTACAATAAATAATAAAACGTTAATCGTTTGCTACAATACTTCATGAAACTAATATAGTAATTAAAAAATCACTACGATATGACGTCAGAACGTAACGTGGGTCAATAGATGTGCTTGCCCATCGTAAGCTCAATTGTCACGTGTCAGTCACGGTATTAAGTGGATCCGAAAAAATGCCCGAGAGATAAAAAGTTAATGCGAGTGTACATGGTAAATTGTTAGATTGTACTTGTTTAAAGATTCGAAAAAAGAGCGAACAAGGCATTTAATTTTCCCACCAAAGAAGACGAGTGAAGGCGCGCGCAGTCGCGTTCCTTTTTCTCAGGCTTAACATAATCCAGACGTGGCCTATTGGCATCCTAAACCCTTGACGCAACGATCTCGTTCAAATTCCTTGCTTCGCGCAGACAAATCATAATTTACTAAATTTCACGAACATTCAATTTCTTGCTATTTTTTTTTTTTTTTTTTTGTTCTTTCCCAATAAATAGGAGAATCGGAATTATTTCTCTGCTGCTCAAGAGTAGCAGCAGCAGCAGCAGCATATGTTCAGACATCCTCGCTAGGGGCGAAGTTGGCCAAATCGCTGAGATACCACAGCGAAAGCAACAAAATAAAGCCACAAGGCGATCCAATGTTTACGGGACGGTAACACGATCCGCGCTGCATCGGTTGTAGCGTTGATTTATTTTTTATCGGCTTCTTTCGACATTTCCCACGACGTTTTGCGATGCATTTATTTTAAATGTGAATGGCTGCGTGCAGCGCGCGGCATCCTCGAAGGGCGCGCTAGAAGCATCGGAAGATAAGGAGGGCGCCTCCTCGACTGTGGGAAAGACGTCCAAGTGTCAGGTCGCCCGCGACGCGGCGCCAAGACGAACGCCTGGATGTTCGGACGATCGTTACCCATTTTTCGCGCCTATTACATTACGCAAACCACGTGTGGCTTTTTTGAGCCCTAGACTCACTCGGCTGCTTTCCCTATTTATTTATTTATGCATCCCCTTACCAATTGAGCGGCCCTCTAAAGCTCGCAATTTAAAGTGAATAGAACGTACCATTGTAGCGATTTAGTGACTGTAAATCGTGGCTTTTATCGTGGAGCAGCGGCATGGACAATTGTCGTATGGGGAGGAGGCAAGTTCATAAATGATACGAGCCTATACTGTTGATATAATTTTATCGTGCCCACGTAATAAAGTGCTAAAGGACATTTGAGTTTGGCCCGTGTAAATAGGCACGACTCCACGGCCGTTAAATCCAAAGGGACTGGCCGTGGTAGTTGGGCCAGTAACGAATAGCCTGTAACTTTTCAGACGTCATGGATTAATTGCCGAGTCAAAGCACGGGGCGCCAGCTGGGCCTCCGTTTTCCCGAAGAGAGGCCGCCGCGCAAAAATGTCCCTCTACATTGGGTTTTCGCGTGCAGCAGATGCTCGAGCGCGAGCGCAGAGTTGTCGCGAGGGCAAAAAATGGTGAGGCACGAGGAGGAAAAGCGGACGACGATATGGGCAATGTGGCGTCCAGTTGCAGTGACGGCCTGCGGCCTGCATAAAAGGAACCATTGTGTGAGGAAGCCGCACTCTCTGGAGCATGTCTCGTTCGCTGACGCCGATGCCGATGCCGACGCGACGCCGACGCCGAGGCCGACGCCGATGCCGATGCCGACGACGTTCGATCGCCGCCGCCGCCGCCGCCCACGACGGCAGGCACGTTTCAGCATCTTTCCGGCCCTTTTACTTCCGAGGTCCTTTCTCTCATCTCCTAACTCTCGCTTTGCCTTCCTGCCTCCATTCTTTATTGCGAAACACTGCGATGCACTTTGATGTGGTTATGCTGTTGGCGGTCGATCGATTTACCCTCGATATTCTCATTGTTTCCACGCTCATCGCCAGAATTCAAATTTGAACTTTGGAAATAACGAAATAATTATCTCTCGTATAAAGGCTTCCCCGCGACTATTCACAATCGCGCTTCATACTTGGAATTTGGCATTTATTGCTACGATAATGACATTGATAAATTAACATGCAAATGTAAATCTGCAAATGGACTTTCCAATTTTTGTTTATCTTTCTAATTCTTTTATTTACAACTTGGACTACATATGACCCTATAATTCTTAATTGGCAACAGTTTATGTACGAAAAAAAAAAGTCAATTGTATTCTCGATACTCGTCTGTAGATAAATTATCGATGCCACCACATTATCCCTGCACTTGTACTTTTATAACTACAGATTTTACACCGTTGCTTTGTATTTGCAATATTAACCACCAATTATTGAGGGGTTCGGTAGGAAAGCTTGCGAGGCGACATTCGCTGTAAATAAAAATGAATTATAGCCGTATAAGCAACAGTGCGACACATAAGCAACAGCAATAATTACGAAAGTGTAAAGAAGAGAGAGAGAGAGAGTGAGAGAGAGAGAGAGAGAGAGAGAGAGAGATCATAAAGTTATTAAATGTTAACAATGAGAGTTGTCTCGGGTCGAAATGGGCCGAAACTTCTAAAGTCGTATATCAGCTTTGTTACCATAAATTATCGCCGTCACTCGCCGAATGGACAACCGGAATGAAAGAGTCCTCTTCCGGAATCGGGGCGGATGTGGCGCGACTTGAAGAGGTCAGCCTCGAAAGAGTCCTTTCCTATGCGCACCACCACTGCTCCAACATACACCAATGTTATTTTTTCTTTTCTCATTTTGTCCTTCTTACATAAGCCGCCCGGACACAATTGCACGAATATGGGTGTCTAAACACGTGGTAATGGACTTCGCTCTATCCTTGTACTATTATTTAGCCTTACATTGTCCAGAATCTTTCTGAAAGCAATACCAAGGATGCGATGGCCCCTTCGACAACTCACTCGCTATCTAATATATTATGTCTAGTTGTGTAACTCGAAACCTTGTTTATATGAGATTTTTAGAAAATCCTTACTTTTTCAAAGAAAGCAGGGGTACAAACAAATACTGCTCTCAGCATATTATTCTTCCCTTTTTTTTGAATTTCGATTAAGTTGCAATATAATCTATAGTTCCAGCTAATCTCTCGGGCCTATATAAGTTTCAGACAATTATATACCAATAGTGTACAATAATTACGCTAATCAAGGCTCAAGCAAGTTTGTAAAGAACAAGCAGTTATTAGCTAAGTGAAGCTTAGGCAGTAATTTTCTTAGTAATTTTCTAAATTGCAGGTAATAATTATTTTTATTGCTAATAATTCACCTTTCCTTTTGACGTATCAAATGATTATTAAAATACTGAATATGCTTTTTAAGGGAAAAAAAACGCATGAAAAAGTTTATTTTACCCAAGCAATTAGGAATTTTTAAACTTCCCCTCGCTACTGAAATATTCTTATGCGAATACATGTACAAATAAGTAGAACGCAATAGTAAAATATAGTAAGAATTTTTTTCTTCTAAATAATTTCGATCTTACTTTTGATTAGTCAATGATGCAAAAATATCTTTCAGATAATGACAAATTCAGTAAATAAAAATTATTAACTTTTTCATACATGATTTTGGGAAAATGCATAAAGTACTGTCGAGTATTAAGCCAAAATGTAACATTAAAGGAAATTATAATTAAATTTTACAGTACTCTTGGGTTTTAGAAAAATTTTTAAACAATTGCCATGTCAAATAAATTGTTTTTTTTTTAACGTAGTAAATTTACGAAATTGCTTAAGATTTCATAAAAATAATCCCATATAAATGCTTATATGCATATAATGAAATATGTAATTAATTAGCAATTAATTATTCATAGCTCTTCTTGTATATCATAAAATTCTTTCTAAAATGATTAAATTTATTATTTGTCCCATACGTCAATTATTGAACTTACAATTATCTTTCTATACAAATTGCAATATTTGCAAAATTTTTACATTGTATACTAATGAATTTGGCATATTCGTGTTTTGAGTTGCTTTTTGCCAATCAATAAGAAATAGATTTTTTTAATTTTTCGTAGGCGCTGTCGCCCGAGTAAGTTTTATTTATAGTAATTCGACAGCTTACGCATTTAAAACGATTAATAATCTCGATACTTATTAATAATTTAAAATCTTAGATAACTCACGCGCGCGCACAAACATAACATTTAATTAATAATAACGATCAACTCGTAATCAAGCTAATGATATTGATTTAGTATATTTGCTAGGATATTAAAAAAATACTTTCTACGCAACCGTTGTTGTAGATTGGCTGATCGTTTCTCAATAGGCGGCACTCACTAAATAATCTCCGCCCCAACACGATATATAACAACTACTCTTGTTCGTATTATAATTGTTATTCGTAAAAAAATAATAATTCATAAAAATAAAATAAATAAATCATTTCGTCCGATGCTGTAAACAAATGCGTTGAAATTGTTTGCACATTTTGTGAATAAAAATGGTGAATTTATTGTTAAGGGCGAGCAATAACGTTGGACAATATCGGAATGGAGTGGATTGAAAAATACAATTTTTTTAAATTAACGTCTCTATACCGAGAAACATATACATGAAAAAAAAAAAGTACGTGAGCATTTTTTGGTACATGCGATGGTATTGGTAGAGAAAGCAGTGTAAGTGAATCTCCACCCAGCAACGCACACATGCCAAGGCAATCTGCATTGGTGTACCTCTGCAGACTGACACTTGACTCGGCGAGAAACCAAGAAACATTATAGATTTACCCTCCGAACTGTTCACTCGTGTCTAGCTACCCTCGTGATTTGAAGGTCGTACATTTTACAATTAATTGCTCTCGATTAGATGCAGTGAAGCTTGCGCTCTTCCTACTCTGTGCATATAATCTTTAACGTTCAGCGGATCCAAAGAGCTTGGAGGCATTTGTTGCGTCGGCGTGTTCTTGGTCGTACGGAGTTTTTACAATGAGAATCAAAGCTTGACGATGCTAATGCACATGTATAAATGTATGTACATTTGAAGCAATCAAACTTACGTGACTTTCCATTTGGTGTGCAAGATATAGGAAAAACTTTCAATCACTTAGTAAAACTTACAATGTATTAGAATGCTGTCTACTATAATATCCGCCACGCCATTCAGTGTTCGAGATATACTCAGTGCCGAGCAAGAAATTCCCAGTATGGATTGTTATCAGACGCATCAGCACACGGACATTCAGACCGATATTAACAATCAAATACAACCGGAATATTACGGATATAATATAATACAAGAAAGCACTTGGGATTTGGATAAACTGAAGGAGCAAAGTGCTAACAATTATCAAGGATACAGTGAGATGAACCATGTTCATCAACTCAGTCAAGTTGTTCCGCCGTATGAAGAAAATTCAGTTGTCGAAGATGGTGAACTTATTTATATATAATAAAAATTTTCATTCTTATAACGATACTTAATCACTTGATATTGCACAATTTGCCCTCGTACATTTGAGCGAGCGGGGACTTGAATTTCAAACGTTAAAACGATAAGAGCAATTTGTTAAATTCACATTGGAATAATTTAAAAATTTTCTTAAATGCAACTTGGCCACTATTCATTATGCATTCGTAATAGAATTAAGTTCAAGCTGCATCAATAAAACTATAGATATTAATGCTCATTGAAGTGCTTTATATTTTAATTGCTATTTTTGTAAATACAAATATTAAATGGATCATATTTTAAAGTGGGATTCAATATTTTGATTGATTCAGCTGAGCTTTGGTATCGAATATCCAATAAAAATATATACGCACATACAAGTATTTAAAAAACATTCTAAAAACACAAAGTTCCATAATGAATTTCACATTACAAATAACGATCGAATACTGCATTAATAAACTGTACAATTGTTTATGAACTGAAACAATTGATTCTAATTGAATGTACGAGGCTTAAAATTGAATATTAGATTCAAATTTTTATTGCTAATTTATTAAACAAAAGATTGATGATTACATTGCCCCGCAATGATAAAATGTTTACCGAACATTTGTCATTAAAATAATGATTATTCTAATTTGAATATTTGAAAACGTCAGCTATACATAACATTTCTTTAATATTTGCAAAATACAGGTAATGTCGTGACTTCGAGTAAAACGGAGCTGCGCAAAAGTCAGTCGGGCAAAAGGATGAAACGAAAACCTCGAGTTCTTTTCTCTCAAGTAAGTCCTCGCAATATTTCAATTTTATCTAACGAAAGAGTGCTATTATCAGCTTTTTTACATCAATATTCTCTTATATGCTCGTATTTGCACACTGTAATATTAATTCTTTATTAAAACAAAAACAAACAAACAAACAAGCAAACAAGCAAAAAATGAAGCAATCGGCATAATTTGAGCGTAAAGAGAAACACAATGAAATTCTTAGAAACAAAGGATTTTAAGTAATCTGTAAGATGAGAAAAATACTTCAAATCAATAATTGGACGTAAATAATTTGCATTACAGACCCAAGTCTACGAGCTCGAGCAGAGATTCAAGCAACAAAGGTACCTAAGTGCTCCGGAGCGCGAAATGCTGGCGCAATCCCTGAAATTGACAAGCACACAGGTGAAAATTTGGTTCCAAAATCGCCGATACAAGAATAAGCGGGCGCGCTTGGAGGACGCGGAGAAGCTGCAGTCCCAAAACCTCAAAGGTCAATCACTCAAGAAGATACCTGTGCCTGTGCTCATAAAAGACGGGAAGCCCAACGTCCAAGACACCTACAATCCGCCCTACTGGCCGACTTTCCGGCCGGAAGCTCAAATCAATGCGCCAGTGGATTTTCCGCGCAACGACATTCGACACGCCGAGTTCAGGCCGAGCGAGCAGATGAGCCCGGAATTCATCAGAACGGACCTCAATCAGCCGGACCTCGTGAACCGGGGGAATCCGGGCCTCGACCAGCGACCGCTTATCCCGACGGACTACCGTGGCGCGAACCACGGCGACGAAAGGTCGCTGAAAATCGAGTACAAGTCCCATTTCACGAGCGAGATCATGCCCTTTCCCGACATGAGGAGCGTCCCCGCGGAAATGAAGAACTCGGAGAGCAAGAGCTGCTTAGAGTCCGCAATGGATTTCGGTAACTTTGGCAGCTACGCCAATCCCTCGAGCTACCAAATGTCCTATTACAATTTCATGGATCAGAACACGATGGATCAGAATCTGCAAAGATTATGGTGAATGGGATTTGACGGATGTTTAACAAGCGAGCATCCACGGCCCCCATTTTATACCCAAACAAACTATATTATACTTTAAATTATACGTTTACGAAGTCTGTCTTACTTTATGCACGCGTTGAATATAAAAAGAGGTCGTTGTTGTATTACGAATAATTGTCGATTCGAAAACAAAAGGATTTTGATGAATAAATGGCGGCGTGGCTTTGTATTCGATTATCGATTATAAAACTTAATTGTTTTAAATGAAGTTTTATTTAGGATTAAGAGAAGAAATGATGCAATACAATGTTAAATTATGCGTGCGATCACGAATGTTTTTTTTTTTGTGAAAAGAGACTGTTGGTACAGAAGTGCTCCCCAATAACAGAGATTATCTCTATTGTTCTATGTAAAAAAAGATTTAAAAAACAATTATTAAAATGATTTTTATGCAATTGGTGGTTCTTATTTTTATTAATCCATGGTTATTTTTGTTGCACCCAAGACGGCATGCCAAATGAGATGAATAAGCGGTGTCTCGAACGCCACTGATATATCGACCTAAAATACGACAGCTGCACCCACTCTTTTGGGACAGTTTTTTGCCGTAGAATTTTTTAAAAGTGCCACTTTAAGGGTAATGAACGGAAACTACTTCAAGTGGTCCTTGCGGATGCGCATATTACACATCGATGCTCCGTAAATGCTTCTCCTTTAATGCTGAAAATGCAGTAGTCGGATAATTAAATTTCCCATTATTTTAACTTTTCGTTCAATCGCCAAATATATTAAGCGATATATCAAGCGAATTAGCAAATAAATCGGTCTCATTGATTAAGCCTTGCGGAATGATCGGCCACTCCGCATTATTAAAGAATAGCATTAACTTTTTAGAAGTAAATTTGTTCGAGACGCATATTATCATCGGATTTATAAATAGGTAAAACTCTTAACAACTTGAACGAAACCACAGAGGCTTTTACGTTATCTTGCAATGATGGGTCATCTGGCAGTCAAGTGTCTACGCACAAAACGTTTGTACTCGCGGGGGCATATATTTATACTTAAACTTCGTACACCAATTTTGATTGGGTTGATGGCACTGCCGGTGTCATAAAAGACCGTAAGAACAAGCCAATAAAACTGTCAAGGTGTGTATAACCATTCGATGTATATATATATATATTTCTCGATATTTCCGACTCACTTAAAAATCTGATCGATACGCTTTAAAAACCAAAATTAATTATAGTTGTCTTTGGTGCTTCGATAGAGGATTATTAATAACTAAAAATAAATTTCAAAAAGCATTAAATACTATATATATATATATAGATTTTTATTTAATGTTTATATTCAGATTTTAAATGCAGATCAACAATTCCTTTCTAAACATTTCCAAACTTAATACTAGACGTTGACATGTTATTCCATTTTTTTAGGTTGGGGGGGGGGCGAAGAGAAGGATATATATTTTGATAATAGTTTGCAATTTTTTTTTAAAGATTCTTCATTTGGCAGCTTTATTTTTTTTATATTTTTTATCATTATTCTTTATGACATTGATTGCATGTACAAGTTTAAGAATTCTAATTGTTACGGGTAGAAATATTTTAAATATTTTTAAAAATATGAATTAGCTGAATCAATTAGCCATTGAAATATTAGTGTAGATTTTTTTTTTTCTTTTTTCTTCAATAAATACAACAATTTATTGCCAAGTGGTTTTAAGATTGTAGCTCGAATGGCATATATTCGCAGTCGATAAAGTAGAAAGTATTTAACGGCCGTTGATACTTTCATATCGACCAAAGGTAATTTCTACCTACTACAGATAATTAAATTATTTAATGGTCTTGAATTAAGTGATAAAATTTAAAATTTACAGCTTCTCTCTATTTTAAAGTGATTGTTCTAGTTGAATGGAGCAGCCACGGTGTCCACGAAGATTAAAATAAATTTTAATTTGTTAAATGTTTATTCGATAACAATATCAACTTATGGCTAATAAATAACATTTTCATTTACTAAAACGCCAAATGCTAAAGCACCAAAACAAATTGGCTCCTTTAAATAAACGCTCTACCAAAATTATTATAGGCACACATGGACATACAAATTATTAAGAAATTCAAAGGACGTGGCGTTGGCAATTTGATTTAGAAATTAAAAAGGTTAAAAATAAAAGTAATATAAAAGAAATAAAGAGGGAATGAACAGTGGCACTGCATACACTAAGCACTAATATTACATCTTCGGACTGACAGACGTGTAGACTTTAAAAGCCAAGATTAACAAACAGTCAGCAGTCATCCGGTCTTCTTGTTTTTATGTTCTTCCGCGGATAGAAGCGTGTGCTCGAATGATGCCGCCTCAACAAACTTGAGCCTCCTACGGTTCAAGCCCCATGAATGAAGTCGCTCATTGAAAATTATTTTCTGATGTCTCTTAGATCATTGCGTTACGCGTCAGTGGCTGTTATCCTGCCCTATGAATTATTAATAAAACATTATTGCGACACCAATATATTTAAGCGATAGTTTGTCTGCAACTCGCCGACTCCGCGCTGGCATAAATAAAAGAAAATGTATTCCAATGACACGAAGCGTGAATATATGATTCTTGTGTCGTGCCGTAAAAAAAAAAAAAAAGTCTCTTTACGCAATGGAAAGACACAAAAAGTTTTGCTGCTAAAAAGAGTGGCCAAAGAGAAATAAAGTTGGAGCGGGTCTCGTTCGGGGTAGCTCGAAATAAGGTATAATTTTCCGCGCCAATTAAGGTCTTTAAGAATTGCGACCAATTGAGCGGGAGGGTCAGAGATGCGAAGCTTTAGGGGAGTGCGATGTACCGAGATGTTCCCCTATAATTTATTATTGATTAGATTGATTCGAAAAAGCGACCTCTCTCCTTTCCTTTTTCTTCCTCTTCCTTATCTCGGCCTTTCAGCTTACTTACCCGGCTCGCGCGTCGCTTTTGTAAATTCAACATCAATGGAGCTTATCGTGCAAAATACTCTGGTACTTGGAGTTTATAAACTTCTTTTTAAAATATCATCTCTGGCTCTTCGATAATTATTCTACTCTTCAAACGTGGTTATCGTTTTCGGTTATATGGACAGTATAGGCGATTAGATTGAATGCAATCAGAAGGAAACAAAGTTTGATATTTCAATGGTCAGGAACTTAATTGACGAGCATTATTAGCATTTACTAGGGCATTAGTAGCTTAAAAAAAAAAGAAAAGAAAAAAAAAAAAAGAAAATCAATATAATGAGATAACTTATTTTTCTGATACAATTGAGATTTCTAACCAAAAATATCTTCCACTCACTTTTTGGTTTTGGTACTTCAAGACTAATGGACGATAGATTATAAAAGTACCATAGCTATTAGCACTATTAGCATTATAATTAGAATGAATTTGAAAGGTCTTACGAATTATTCGAATGCAATTTTTCGTTATAAAAATTAAAATTCAATAATAAATCACTTATTAAAAAATTAAACGATTTTTTTCTCCATACTTACGCGTGAATACTCTTCTGAATACTAATATTTGTGATTATTACTTTTAAAACTTTTTGTATTGCTATATTGGTTTTAACATCCTTTATTGAAAATCAAAATCACCAAAGCACATACAATTATCGAATTATAAGCAATTAAGCATTAAGATTTAGCCTGCTCATTTGCAAATTAGACTGTTGATTATAATTGTATACGTATGAGTGTATAATAATACACTTTACTTGACAGTAAAAAGTTAAGTATGTAATCGCAGCTCAATAGTCAGAAGTGAGCTACCATTGGAAATGATGAATCTCTTGGCTTGGAGCTGGAATTTCATAGTATATAAAATGTATTCAAGTAGCTTCGATCAAGTGAAGTAATCGTATTTTTAAATCTCTATTTTTGTAAATGAAATTTTTAAATGCATTTTTTCTTAGATGCGCTTATTCGCTTGTTGAAAATTTGCTAAGGATATTCAGCCGAAGAGCCTTATTAAAACTGCCGGAGACGTAACTTATCGATCCAATAAAATATGGCTGCACGTAGTAAGGTGATGGTAATTTCAAGAGGAATGATTAAAGAATTCTCGAAATATCGATTAATTAGGATTAACCAGGACTCAAGTTTATTATTATTGATTCGCACATATTCACGAGTCGCTCCATTTATTAAATACCACAAAGTCGTGCTATTAAATTCCACGGTCTATCTGGCCTTTATTTACTTCTTTAGCTCAAAGTAGGTCCAGTGTCCAGTTAATTAAATCACTCGAAGAAGGAAGATGTACGATTTCGTCAGCGCCCGATACTTCGGCCTGCTCTCTAGAAGCGCGACTCGGTTGGCCCCCCAACTACCAAACGGGAAATTTCATTCGGTTGACCGAACGAACTTAAGCACATGCGAAAATTTGACTGGGCAGCTTCTTGGCAAGCGAATGCGATTTAAAGAGGAGCAAAGAGCATGGGCCATGTGCACGAAGCCCTTATTAGCCACGTGAACGCCCGTGAACGCCTGCGAGCGAGAAGCGCTGGAGTAAAGTAGTATGTCCGAGTCATTGGGATCGCGTGCGAAAATTCTCATCGATACGCCGTGAACGAGGCGATGAGGGAGCGAGGCGCATGGCCCGGGCACTAGGCCATCATCGGGTCAAGTGAGGCGTACTCGGCGCTCCTGCGGTTCACACCTAATTACACCACCAAAGAGGAGGTGGTCGGGTCGCGCACGTGGCGCCGGAACAATGCCGGCGGTCTTTAGCCACGATTGTCATGTAAAGCACAGGCTCGGGCATGCATCCGAACTTGCAAGTACCCGTGAACGCACCCAGTACGTCGCGATCTTTGCAGGCTCGAAAGTCCAAACTTTCAAAACCATTAAACTCTATTCAGAGTTTGGAACTAGCTTCGCGCGGATTTTTGAAAACCTTGACGAATAATGTGGGCATGTAGCGAACGGCACTCCGTACGAAAGAAATAGCGAGGAATTGATGCAATATTAACATTGGCAACGTCCTTCCCCCCTTCAAAATCAAAATAAACTATTGTTCTGCTTAAATTAATGCTCCGCAGCTTATCGCGTCAATCTTACAAATTACTTTCTCCTACGTCATTAAAAATCTGCGAAAAATGAAATGCAGTTTTCCTAAAATGCTCTGCATCATTTTTACTCCTAACTTCCCTTAAAAATATTCTGTAATTTCATTCTTTTTTTATATTAATGCTCACTTATATATATATACATATCGCCCGTATGAATATTAAAGTGAAAATTCTGGTATAATAAAAAATAACAAATATTCATAGTTTTCAAATCTGTTTACAAATGCATATATTATCAAATAATTATTGTTTTATAGTGCTGTATATGTAAATATATATACATATATAGCGAGGTTCACAAGAAAGCAAT
Organism: Ceratosolen corneri; assembly: GCA_030522565.1. Classification (NCBI taxonomy): domain Eukaryota; kingdom Metazoa; phylum Arthropoda; class Insecta; order Hymenoptera; family Agaonidae; genus Ceratosolen; species Ceratosolen corneri. The sequence continues at coordinate 24,122 of JAPYYT010000572.1, forward strand.
ATGGAATTTTGTTTTATTGAGATATTTAATAAAAACCTTATATAACTGAAAAATTAAAAACATAATAATATTATAGTAACCAATAGCTCTTAAATGTCTGAAAACTTTTTAATCAATTGATGTTGAAGTAAAAGTAAAATATCAATTACTCATTGAAATATTATATATAATTAGGCATGTAAGAGAAGATCAATTCAAATTTTCTGAGTTTAACATAAGGTTAGAAGACCTCAAATTAATTAAATTTTCTCTATGCAAACGCAGTAAATTATTAATATTTTTTAATACGGAGTTTAAAATCACAAGTAATAGTCTACATTCTTGTATAAGTGTATATTCTATATTATAATACGAATATTCGATAATATCTAATATTCTATATTATAATATAGTGTATAATATGAATTATATCGTATTTATCAAATTTTGTTAAAAAAAAAAAAATACGAAATCAAGTTTTTAATTATAAATGACGATTTTGAAAGCACATATATCTATTACATTCGTAACTTAAATGGCATCTGATGCAAACGCAAATTATATAATTCTCTCAATAGTATAACAAGTATCGAGTATACCAATCACATATCCCTCTATATAATAGCGAAAAAACAGCTTTGATTTTGGTTTATTTTTTTTTTTTTTTCTTCTAAACAACGAATAGTTATAACAAAGTGAAGACTTTGAATAGTGTACAATTTAAATAAATATAAAAAAAATTATAATATACAATTTTAATATACCTGTAATATACATATTATAAACTATAATAATATTAATAAAAATAAAAGAATATAACAAAAAAATTTAGCAAAATAAATGAAACAAGTATCTTAATATAAACATACTTACCATATACATTTATTTATAATTCTAAATTGAAATTTATGTAACATTTTTTCTTTTTATCATATAATATGTACCATCACATATATTGTTTATTATCTAATAATTGTGTACTATATATTATTTAATAAAATATGTACGTGTAATATAGAATTATACACAAAATTATGCTAAAAATATCTTTATATTGAGATATTATTTATGTGAGTCAGTTATTTTATAAAACTTTTTATTTTTATTACTTTCTTGTTATTGATGTTATCATTTTTCATATATATTATTAGAAAGAATATTTAAAATATGTGAAAATTGTTTAAAATATTATTATAATTTGGTTGAAATAATAACTGATAATCCTTTATATAATAATATATATGTAATAAATAAGTTTCAATGTATTTCATACTTAGATTATTACATATATTATAAAAGTGTTATTATAAAATTAGTTAAAACTTGTTTATAATGAAGAGCAAAGCTTGCAACTTAAATTTTAATATCACAAAGTGTGGAGCGCTAATTTTATTCCTGTTAAATATTATTATATCATTTTGTTATTTTATTTCGATGAGAATAACAGAAGTAAAATAAAACGTACGTAGTCAAGTATGATTTGTACAGTTTTGGGAAATAAAATTTTTTTTTATTAATTTATAATAATTTGTATTTATATTTACACTTACATTTTATATATAACATATTAAACAAAAAATAAAGTAAATAAAGCTTATAAAATATATTACACTATTGGTCATGAATATTGTCAATAAATAAACATACGAGAAGGAAAAATATATGTTAAATAACATAAAAATATATATATAAAAATATGTTAAAGAGTATGATGGTAATCGTTCATCATAATTTAAAATTTAAATTTAATCGACATTAAATACTATCAATATACTTTAAACGTAATACTTTTTACTCGTGTTACTAAATTTAAACTTTTAATGATCAGTTATTTTAAGAAAATCGATCAGCAAAAATATTAAAAATCATTATTTCTCGGATATTGTAATCTTTTGTAATTACTAATTTAATTGAGCAATCATAATAGAAATTTTTAAAGATGTAAATACTCCGTTATATGTTGTAAGCAAATAAAAATAGTATAAAAACTGTAAAAGGCCTCGGTTGTATATTAAACATTTTTAGTTTAATATTAATGTCCTTTAAGACAATTTGATTTTGCCCGTAATGCTCTTGAAACATAGCTTTCAAGAATACTTTAGGTTTGAAATTAAAACAATATTCCTAAAATTAGATAAGCCGACGCCTCTCCAATGAATCAACTTACATTTGTTTAGATTGTATGCAATACGTAAAAAAGAATTTGCGTCAAAGTTCTTTATAGATGTTATCGACGGTTTTAAAAAATCGTTCGATATAATATAAATAGTATATTATATAAATAGTTATGTATATTATATTGAATAACCAATAATTTATTTATAAAGCTAGGAAGTACTCGCAGCGAAATTGAAAAAATCATAATGTAATGTAAAAAATGTAAGCTTCGTAATAAATAATAAAGTGGAAGATGCCTTGTAGTATAAATGATACCTTGTGATGATAAAATTGTATAAGATATTTAAGTAATTTTGGTTGTAAAAATGGTAGTGATAATTTTTTTTTCAAAATATTTTTTTTCGCGAAAATGCGATACGCCGAATAGGACTTAAGGCGAATATATTGCCATGCGTGAAACTAAATATTTAAATGTAAAAGTCGATAGATAATTAAAAGGAAAAGTAATGGCAAAAATGAGGCCGGGAAACGGGTGAAAAGCAATTTGGCTTGACGAGCGCGTAGCCTCGCTAGAAAAAGAAATAAAGCTCGGTTAGCTCCTAAGGAGAAAAGTCGCGAGGATAAAAAGTTGAAAAGGTACTTTTGTTAAAGAGCGCGATTGCCGGGCTCGGAGCGGGTGGAAAGGGGGGAAGAGCTTCGAAAGCTCTCGTCTCGAAGCACGCGCTCGTACCGCAAGCTCTTGAAAGCTCTGAATATGCCGATTGGCCAAGTCAAGAGCACGACGGCAACAGCGATTGGCCCGAGTGGGCGAGGCCACGACGAAACTAACCCAACCCGGGCTCCCGCAGGCTCCTCCCCTTAGAAATCAAGGGCTTTTCCGTAACCTCCGCGACGGCGGGCGAGCGCTCCAATTGGAAAAAGAAGAGCCAAGAGCACGAGAAGCACACTTGAACGAAGCACACTCGGGCCGAAGGGTGCGATGCGCGCCCGTGCCGATGATAGTCCGTACTCCAGCGTCGTTGGCGTCGTCCCGTCGGGTGGTGCGCGGGAAGCTCGCAAGTTGCGCGACTACGCGGACTAGCCGTATGCGCGAGAGGATGGAGGAGGCGACGTCGCCCAAAGCCGGACAGCCGACACCCTTCAGCATCGCTGACATCCTGAGCAGGCGGGAGAAGGCGCAGGGACTACTGGAGGAGAAGAAAGTAGCGGGGCGTGCGTTCGAGGGGTACCGTGGCCAGTACTTGGGACTAGCCTCGCCCGAGCTCAATATCGTCAAAGAGCTCGACCTATTGCGCCGGAATCTGGCCCAGGCGAACCTCTCGGGCTTCCACGAGCTGTCAGGCATCGAGAAGCCGAGCTTCAAGCCCGTCGAGAATTTCGCCTTCCACCGAGCATCGAAGGAATCGAAGGAACATCATCTTCGCCAGCAGGACGAAGCCCTGGATATGAGCAAAAGTAAATACCTCGGTGAGAGACGACCGCGGCTTAATATACAGTGTACTATTGTCATTTTCAAATTGAAATTGGGGAATAAGTAAGGAAATTGCAGCGAACGAGGCGGGCGAACGTTATTTTAGTATCATAAGTGCCACTTGACTCGGCAGACGTCACAAGTGCTTAAACTACTGCACTTTGAGCACTCGTACGGACTAGACCAACGTTGCTTTTACCTCCCTCCCTCCCACCCGCCCTCTCGCTCGCTCTCACTCACTCTCTCTCTCTCACTCCTTCTCACCCTCCCTCCCTCTCTCCCCCGCCCTTGCATTATGAAACTTTTTGACTTGGGCTTTGCAGCTCGTTGCGCGAGATTTCTTCATAAATATTTCTTCCATTATACGCTTCTGATTGCACTTTATTTTTTTTTTCACTCTTTACAAAGTATTACCAACATATTCTACAATGTTTGATTCCTTTATTAATGATTGATATTTATTTGTAAGCAATCAAGAATTGTAAAATTAGAATTCTCTAAATATGACGTGGTAAAATACGTTACTTAAAGTTCTTTCTTTTTCTATCGAAATTTCTTTTACAAATTTGACATACTGTTTCATTAATGAATTAGAAAGTATTATTTTATTATGTTTTCCAATTTCAATTATATTATTAAATTCAATAGATAATAAAATAATGATTATTCATAATATGTAGATAAATGCATTTAATCGCCAAAAATAAAAAGCAACGTATAAATGTATAAATTAACGGTTCTATCGTCAATTAAATTTTTATTCAAAATAGAAAATCAACGTGATTTATGCTTATTCATTGTGGACAATTATTAGGCCATTTTAAACTTTCTAACCACTTCTTAAGTAACTTGAAAGATGAAATAACAGTTCAAAATAAATAATGAAGATTAAAATAATTCGATAAAAAAAATATATATATATATTTATAAAATATTATTTATATATAAATAACTTATTCTCGGTGAACATTTTAAAGCAATATCTTTTTACCTTAAAAAAACAATTTCTTTCACTAGTCAGAAAAAATAAAAATTATAGAATTTACTTATCACTTCTAAAAGGTTAAAATAAATTGTTTTATTATAATCGAGAGCTCGAACACAAATGTCGTTTAAAGCATAAAATATTGGATCGTCTTTAATTACATTAGCAAAGGCATTTCTAGTAACTTGAAGCATACATACCCTCGAGCTATACGTACATGCAGAGTGCGGGAGAAAGAGAAAGAGAGAGAGAGAGAGAGAGAGAGAGAGAGAGGAAGGGAATAAAGAACTAATCATGCTCTTATATCATAAATCTATTTTTTAACTTACATATTGACAGCTAATATACGACTAGTCTGATTTATCGAGCTCAACTTTAATAATTGTTGACGTATCAAGCGCTTTAATTATAGTTGCAATAATGAAATAAAGTGGAATGGATTAGCGATTAACCCGTAAACGTAAAGAGAAGGAGAAATTGAACGCGGCCAAATAAAAGAGACTAAAGAATGTGTTTGTAATTAGCTAATGCTTTCTCGTCGGTGTCGGTCGTCGACAAGTAGTTGGAACGAGTTGGCACCGATTCAGAGTAGCGCATTCAAAAAAATTGCCAGCCCTTTCTCTCTTTCTTATTTGCGGAAGGCCTCCATTCAATAGCCAGTCAAAGCTTTCCGAGCTTGAGCATTCCGTGCCTCCCATGATTTGCAAGAAAATCCCATCTCTTAAGTGTTAGCCAATGCCTCTCTTTTCTTTCTTCTTCTAATCATCCCCTCGAATTGCAAAGCAACTTTTTACATAATTATTGACAATTACTTTCCATTGGCCGACATTTACGACGGCGTTTGGCACATTTTTTTTCAAAAGTGGATTATCGTGATAATTGATTTGCTCATGACTTCCAGAACGGGTAAGTAATATGACGCCGAACTCTCAATGTGTTTGACAAGCATCAAAGGCCTAACGCATTAACCGATGGGGTGACAAGATTTCCAAACATGACCTCGTACTCCCTCGAATATAGAGCAACTGGAGTATTCCGCAAATAAAGCTCGTATATACAAGCCCTAAGAAGCACAATGATTATTATTTTAAGCAAATGTTCAGCAACATTTGGCGAATAAACGCCACATTGCTGCGTCGCCCAATTACCAATATCAATTATCCATTGAGCGTTGCTCCAATGGAAATGAAATGTTAACGACGAAACATAAATCGACCATCGAAAGCATGCAATCGGCACAAAGTAGATGAGTTTCGATGAATAAATGGCCATAAAAATATGGATACTTTCAATGTGCCTGCGCGCGCCTGCCTTTACACTCAGTCAAAGGAAAAACAAAATATAAAATCTATAAATAAAAAAATCAATGCCGCGGAGTTAACTTCTCATCTCGGGATATTCTTAAGGGACGTAGAGGCGAACCTGCAGTAGGAAAAAAATAGTATATTAAACGGGCAAAGAGAAAAGGAGCAGTTGAGTAGAGAGTAAAATCATCGGTGGGTGATTTAACGAGTAGTCCCATTCCTCCCAGGCGTCATAATTTGAGCGGCGTTTATTCTCGTGCACCGAGGCGCCTTTATTTCTATTTCGCTGTACACAAGCCATGTGCACTTCACTGGCTGTCGCTGGATATGCCAAGGGGAACCTACCGAGTAGTAGCAAAGGGTAAACAAATTGAAGTAGCAGCTCGGACGGCACGTGTTAATGATGTTTGAGCTAAAGAGATCATAAGCCAGCGAAATTCTTTCCTTCTACTGCGCTTATTAACTGTAGCCTCCTTCTCCTCCTCCTTCTCCTTCACCCACCACCACGGCATTCCCCGTATGCAATAGTCTTGCTTTATCATCCGCTCTCAATCGTAATTTTGCCGTTGGCTGACTAAGTAAGCGGGACAAAATTATGTCCCCAAGTCGCTTTTATCACTTTTTTTTTTAATGGTTAAGTGTCTTATTTTTTCGATGCGAGGATCGCTTGATGACGTATTATTACACGATCCAAGTACCGAAAAAAGAGCAAGCGCTGATAAGCATTGAGATCGATAGAATGTTAAGTCCATCCTCAATTGATACGTACAGTCCGCTACATTAACTTTTATCCTGCCGATTAAAAATGTATAAAAGAAAAAATCAAGTGTTTCGCAACGGACGATAAACTTTTGAATTTCAGACGACATGGAGGACGAACTCTTCGAGGCTCAATGTCATGGGCAAAACTTGCCAGGTCGCAAAAAGCGCAGTAGAGCTGCTTTTTCTCACGCTCAAGTCTACGAGCTCGAAAGGAGATTTGCAGCGCAAAAGTACCTCTCGGGCCCCGAAAGGGCAGATTTAGCAAGGGGACTTAAGTTGACCGAGACGCAGGTTAAAATCTGGTTTCAAAATAGACGGTAAGTTCAATTCTGCCTGATTGAACTCTCATTAAAAAAAAAATACATTCCAGCTCCAAACAGGCTCCAAGTTAACTTTAACGATTTTATTTATAAGTCCCAATGATTCAGCACAATTTTATTAGCAGAAGAAATTTTACTTTAAACTGAAAAATTAGCTCAATGCAAATATATAACACGTGCAATGAATCGTATTAACGCAATGTTTGTTGCTTATATTTCATTTCAAATTAATTTCTCGTTTATTTCGTCGCACCTCTTTGTGGCAAATCTTTGACATAAAATAGTCTTACATTGGCGATTTTAACTTATGAGAATTCGCAATGTGCCAGCCACTTTCTTAAGTTTTTATTAGTACTCGTTTCTATATGATTTCAAATATCTAAAACAATATATAACCAAAAACTAATATTCACATAAATATAATTATCCTGGCTATTATTGTTATCATTATTATGATTACAATCATTTTGTTATTATTATCACTATTATTATTATTATCATCATTACTATTATTGTTATTATTATTTACAAGTTAGTTGATAAATAATTGAATTTCAATAAAATTATTATTAATGTATAAATGATATAATGAATCCTTAATTATCCGTTAGTTTGAGCCAACAAACGCACAAGCAGTTAATTTTAGAATTTCATATTTCTCGATAAGATAAGCTCTAAGGATCCATCTGCTTTATGAAATTTAACGAGTGATTTGCAATTCTCAAAGCTCAATCTCATAAACAGTAAGATATAAGAGAAATGAAGCGAACATTAACTTCCGTAGAAAGGTTATTGATGCAAGTCGGGAGTTTGTCCACAGGTATAAGACTAAGAGGCGACAACAACAGGAGCTGGGTGCTCTCGTCAACTCGAGCACTGCTCGACGAGTGGCAGTGCGCGTCTTGGTGCACCCGGACGAACATCTCCACGGACTAGCAACACCGCTCCGAAGCTCCGCGAGCCTCGTCCCGACCACGGCTCAGCTCCAACAACACTCGGCCACTTCCGTCCCGGGCAAGCCGGGCCTCGCCGCGGGCTTCCCCTACTACTGTTTGCCCTACCACCCCCTGCTCTGTAGCCCTGCAGCCCTCCACCACCATACGGCCACGACAGTTCAAATGCACCACGACCCGGATAGCTCCAACGGCCCAAAAATCGACGTGGACAAGCTCTAGGCTCTTGCCCTTCGCCTTCCGAGCTGCTCCCCCTCTGCCATCTCTTGCCAAGATTATTGTGCAATGGCTCCTCGTTAAGCACCGAATTTGTTATAATTTTAGAGCCAATTTATCAGAATTATCCATCACGTGTACGCACATTTGCCGAGTGGCAGATTTTACGTTTAACCGCGACAGCGTGCGCCGCCTCCATAGTTCAAAGATAAAATAGAACAGCGAAGACATCTAATATTATTGATAAATGCTTCGTGTCACGTTATCCAAGTATCTTGATATTGATTTTAATAGATTAGAGTTGGTAGCTGTGAAAAGCATGCGCTTGTTAAAGTTCGAGCCATTATGTACAATGAGCACTGGTTCGTTAAACTATTTACTTGGCTACGCAATATCAATCTCCTTTCATCGATACTATTGAGAGCACGTGCGTTAAGAAACGTGTATTTAACTCCAATAGAGAAAGCAGTCTTTTGTATATTAGTCTGTAAATAAATGTATAAATACACGAATAAATATATGTAAGGAGTGGAGGAATGAAAATAAAGAGTCAGAAAAAAGTAAGATAAAATATCCAGTGTAGAGACTGCATTATCGAACCTTCTCCCACTTCATAGATAATTTATTTGCAAATATATTTGCAAATACCTTGCAAATACACCAAGCACAAATTTTCACAATTTTCATAGGTGGCTGGAGTATTGTCGTTGAAGACATGAAACTCTAAATCACCACAGTGGCTGATCCTTGATGAAGGAGTGACTCGAGCGGAGATTAAAAGGACTGCGAATGAAGGCATTGCGCTTTCCCTGGTCGCAAGTGCCTTCACAGCGGCACAGTGGCGCCAGTGTGGGTGGGCTCATCCGACACAGGATATGTTTATTTAGAGGCTGGAGTCGACCGAAAACGGCCTCTTTTCATTGAAAGGGGAAAAAAAAAAAAAAAAAAAAAAAACATGAAAAGCTGCGCGATCTGACACTTGCTGCATGTACAAAGAAAATTTAATATCTGACAGAAAGAAGGTCGCAACCGATACGTATTGTTGATTTCTTTAATTTCTTTCTCTCGTAATAGCTGTTTATCTGAGCTTTAATACTTTAATATTATTACTTCCGCTTATTTTTCTCGCTCATCCCTTTCGAGAACTCCTTTTTTATACGCGACTGTCTTCTGGAATAGAACAGCAGATGTAATTTTAATAAATGCCTGACATTGTCCAATGCATCTTCCTGCTCTCGCTTAATTTCTCTTGTTTATTAAATTCACAAACTTAATTGAATCAGTTGATTACTAATTATATTTTCTCCCATGTCAACAAGTTAAATAATCGAACGTCATACATTACGTACATTAAAATAAAATCCTTAATAACAAATGCCCTCAAATATGAGCATATAATTTGATTTTTTATGTAATTATAACAAATATCGATAAAATAGTAAAAATCAATCAAATAATTCCATAAAATTTAGTTTTATAGTCATATTTTGTGGTTTAATGATAAGCGTGAAATATTCCTGAACAATGCTATATAATACAATAATGAGTAATATAATTAGTAAATTATTTAACATGATATGCAGACAAAAATAATCATAATTTACTTTACGATTGAATTTACAGTGTTTTCGAAGCTTTTTAAATGCCATATAAAATCATGCGATTAAAGGCCAAATTTTCAATTGCAAATAGATTTTTTTAAATTTAGATTAGCACTTATTTAATACAGCCGTTAAAATGTGCTATATATAATTTTAATAAAAAATTATTTACAAAATAGTACAGAGCTACCTAATTCAAATGAAAATAATTGTCGAGTATATAGGATCTCTGAAATACCCATCCTGGAGTGTCGTAAAACACAACCAAAGAGAAAGAAAAACATTCTTCTTACTCTTACTCATTTCCATATCTGAATATAAAAAAAATTTCATTCTAAAGATATATATATATATATATATATATATATGTATATGTATAGTTAAAATAATATCATATGCACGTAAACATTTTTTCGGATACTCTACAACATTAACAAATGTTTTGCCCATATGTAAGGATTTCTCACAAAGAGAAGTACGAAAGAAGATGAGTGATTAGAACGCAGCTCTTGAGGTACGTCATCGTGCCCATGATATTTTTTCAAAACAGATGGAAAAAACTTTATAGTCGGTTCTGCAGTCCATTACCGTTTTGTTTATAACAATTCATAAACAGTGCGAAGCCGTAATGTTGCTCAATATGTTCATGAGGCCAATGACGAAGTCGAGACTACAAGCAACTCACTGGCGGCACTACATGAGCAAGATCTTTAGAGAAACAGCGACTTAACGTTCTGCGGCTTCGTATATTTTACATTTCTGCGGTATCGCTATAAGAGATACGCTTCGACTCGAGATTCGGCACTTTTTCTAAGCGCTCGCGAAACTGTGCGACTCCAAACTCTAAGCAGTGCCTCTCGGCAGTAAGTTACACGGTGTAAACAGAGCTTTAAACATCGAAAACATTGTTTGCTAAATTTACCGTAACATTCTCCTACTTCTTTCTCTTCCTCTCCTCCACAGCGCTTCAAATATCAAAATTTGTTTATTATCCCCATCAGCAATTATTTTTATGGACAACGTTCACTACAAGCCGACTTGTTTACATTAACACACATAGTCAAACTAATTTTATGTTGTTTATTGATGCAGCATAAAACGATCCATTTCTAAATCATATACTGTTATTATTAAAACTTAATTCACAATATTCAAGACTAAATAATTAATATTCGTTTTTCGGTCAACTTCGATGTCAAAATTTTTTCAAACATTAAATCCAATTGTTTTTGAAAGGTGGAATAATATTTTCTATATAATATGTAATGTATAATAATAAGGAATAAATAAATATAAGAAATTATTTCATAGTTGACCAAATTTGCATTAAATTTACAATAATTATCGATAGAAAAAAATTTAAATACTTCAACATGTATATATATATATATTTCATTAATATATTCCAAATTGTTTAGCAATCAAATTTAACATTGTAGAAATATATAAGAAGAATAATCGATTCAATTAAGTACTTGAGAATTAATTATAATATAAATAATTATTAAGAGAATATTTTAACCTTCGAATCTTCGAATTTTAAAGATATATTATGAACTTTGTCGAAGAAAACGGAAAATATAGGATTTGCAGTATTAGATTATACATAAAACTTTCTTTTAATTTTAATTTTAATTTATTATCGTACATAACACAGCCATGAATATAAATCCATTAATTAGTATAAAAAATGTATGTTTTATAAGGTAAAACAAAATTATAAATACTACACCAAATGTATAAAAAATATGTAATATTACTTTGCCATAGCAGAGACGACTTTTTAAAAATATTTGTTTATTCTTTCATACTCTAAACAATATAAATTTTTTTCAAATTCTAAAATCAATAGAATTATTTGTATTTCATGAAGCATTTAAAGCAAAAAATTACTAAATAAAAAATATTGTTTAACGCTTATAAAAAAAATATTAGGGAATAAACTTTATTTAAACATTTAGAAATGATATTTTACTAAAAAATAATTCAACTAGTACTTAAACAGACATTATAGGCAATAAGTATCCACCAAAAGTTAAACATACACGATAAAATCATTACGTTAAAAAATATCTATAGAAAATAGTGCTTTTCATAAATAATAATATAATAATAATAAATGATATGAATAATGCTTATAGAATAACGTTTTAATAATATTTACATCTTACATAATTACAAAATAAAAGAGACATTTGTAAATTAACAATTAAGATGTTAAATTTAGTATGAAATTTTAAAGTGAATTTATTATTTTTAAAATTGAAATATCCTAATGCAATAAATATACATTAAGCAATCTGAACAATTACACTTCATAAAATTAGATACGATTAAAATTAGTTCATCTATTCTCGAGTTCTAAGAGCTTACGTATTTATACATTAATGTACTCGCGTACTAAATACGTACAAATCATACAATTTTCATTTGCGAAAAAAAAACAAATTATATTCCACAAGTACTGTTTTGCATATGAAAACAGTCTTAAAGTGAAAATAATTATTACTGCAAATTCTTCGTATATATAAATCAATTTATATATTACAATAAAACCTAAGGTCTCTGTTTTCAAAATGGACCAGTGAAAATCTTAAGTATGAAAAATGTATTGAGAAAATCGCAAATTCACAATTTTACTTAAGACATGCAAAATGCAAAATATATCAAGTTTTGCCATTAGTTTAAATAAAAATTTCATGTAAAATATACTTGATATTTCTTTAGGAGAGAAAGTATTTTATTTGATTTCTAAATAGTTTTAAAATAAAGTTTTTTTTTTGGTTCATATAGAGAAAGGAAGTAAAATGACCCAAGAATCGATTATACATTCAAATTTAAATTCATGTGTTCTTGATTCGTGTCGATTGTCATAGGTACATTTGACGAATTTTACTTTTTTCGACTGGAAATCATTCGCAGTATAATCGGTAATCCGTACAAAAAATAACGTTCGCCACTTATTTGCACTACATTTTCTTTTTCAAATATACAAAATTTTACAAAAGTTAACAGATAATACTTGTAATATCTAACATTCTACAATATTATATCGGGTAATTAATAATATAATTCATCCTAATGACAAACAGAACATAATGTCGAGGTCTCAAAGTCATGAATAAACTATATTATTACCATAAAATACTTTATACAATTTGTGCATACGAGTATACGATATTAATATAATAAAATATACGACGTGATTATACATATTATGAAAATTAATACTACCATAGCAACATCGCTTACATGGACAGCAAACGGTCAAATATTAATTAATAATAAATACAGTATGAACAAAATAAGGATTACATATTTAGAGTGATTTAGAGTTTTGCATTAAGCTTGCGACGAGTTGGGAGAAAATGAAACGCAGCAAAATGAGAGGGAAATGAGGAAAGGATGTGCGCTAACTGAAAATGGAAGCGAGAAAGAAAGCGGATGAGAAAGGATGAGCTATTAACAGTTAATGAAAATTAGCTTCTGTCGCTTGATTGAGCGACAAATCGTTCCTTTCTTACTCCTCTACATGAGAGAAATCCGCCTGGCAGTTTTCGTTAAAACGATCGACTCGTTTCTAGTTTAAAGTTTTCTAGTTTTTGTCCGTAGTCAAGCCACCGCCCCTAACTTGCTCAATCAACGAGAATTGAAAATCTCCAATTAGTACTTAAAAAAAAAACTCAAAAAATTACATTTCTTTAATTATTTGACCGTTTTGAAGTTGAAGCTTTTAGTAGCCACATTGAGAATATTTTATACAAATTCAATTAGTCACGCTGTAAATAAAATTTACTTACACGAAATAATTTATAAGTGCAATTTGAAGTATGAATTAATAATTGAAAATAAAAATGCAATATTATACATTACGTTGAAAAATAATTTTTTTATAAAATATGTTTTCCATAAATTTATAGACAATTTAAGTGCAATCAAATACAAAAATGCCCAGTTGTCGATATAATCACTTTCAAGACAAATAAACTGGTAAATGGTCAACTTATGAAATTTGCAATTAGCAGTGACGTATATAATTGCTACAATCCACTTATTTCTATAGTAATATTTTTCGAAAATCCGAAGTCAACTCCCCCTTTAACTTCTTCAATAGTCTGCGTCATGTTGCTTGGTTTCCTTGGCAACGATTCGATTTGAAGTGCGCATCAGAGGTTACAGAAGCTCGTATAAGATAGCAAAAAGAATGTGAGTGAGTGAGTTAGTGAGAGGAATGGAGAGAGTGAGTGAGAGAGATATAGTAGATAAAATCTCAAACTTTGAAACGGTAATGCCACCTTTGGTAAGCGTTTCAATTCACCAATACTAATGCTGCTTTACATACACTTTCTGTTTCCACTTAACATGTGATGAACATCGTTCATGGAGCAAATCAGCATCGCTAGAAATTTTTAATAAAATACATATCCGTTATTTGGCTCATGGTTAATTTCTTCACATAAAATTTATATTCGTACTAAACAACTTTATTATTTTTTATTAAACTTAATTTTTATATTTTTATGCAAAAAATATTAATTCTATAATTTACTGTCTTTAATTGAATATACAATAATACAACAGGAATTCGCCAATACGTTCGCCAATAAATTATGAAATATTAAATTAATTTCATTTTCAAAACAGACTACTAGCTATGCAAAAAGTATGAAAGTGAGCGTTAATATTTACTATTTCAATTTATTTTTATCAAAAATTTTATCATCGTGACAATATAATTATATGATTTTAATAAAAATATTGCGAATTTATAAAAACCTATAGAACCTAATATCATTTATCTTTGGTATATTAATATTGTAAGAAGCACTTTGCTATCCAATAAATAGGATCGTTAAAATTTATCTTTTAAAAATCATTTTTTAAGAAATAATTTCACAGCAATCAAAACAATTTTTGCCATATAAATATAATTATTTATTCTAATTATAAATGTATTTATTCATACAATATATATATGGATTTATTTACGTGAGATTATATACAATGAGTGGATATAATAATTATGATATAAATATAGATATATGAATATATAAATTATAATGAAATAAATGATAGCTACAGAAACCATTTATACTTATAAATGATAATGGAAATCTAATATTTAATCATGAAGTAGATTAAACATTTAATTATCTGCAACTAATACTGGATAATGGTAGAGTCAAAGGAAGATAAGAAAAAACTATTATTGAATTTCTCGACAGTCGGAAGAACAATTTTAGCGCTTTTTCAAGATAGAACTTGGTCGAGAAAATTGGCGAACGACTGGCCAATCAACAGCATTTCATGCGGGGACACGCGCTTTACTACATTCCAAGTATAAGAAAATTTTTTTTCATTGTAATTCTTTTCTACATTCACCGCAAGCATTCGATGATATGATACACTGGAATTCCAAGTGGATGTGTAATTTTCATATTATTAATTTCTTAAATTATTCGCCCTTTGTTAACAAAATCATTCGGATCAACTTAAGGAAAACATGTAAACGTTTACCAAATCACATTGACAATTGTTAAAAATAAAAACAAAATAAAAATATTTTTAAACACATACATATATAAATTAGTTAATGGCTATTGATATTGGCCTCTAATCAATCAGAATTCCAATTATATACAGATAATTTATTCGATAACGCGAGCACAGCTCGATACACGCACCTGCGTATGACTTATTTACTTCAACAAATTATGCGAACCTTCTTATATCTATCGATTAGACTTTAAATATTCAATTGTTAATCTCACCTTAGTTCTTCATTCAAGGATAATTTCTACGGGATTGCGTTTTTAATGAGAATGCAGGTTGACGGAGAGGCTTTAGATTACTACAAAAAACTGTGCACTACATTATTCAATTAAATAATTATTCGATTCGTTAATTGACTAAAAAGTAAGATGTAGAGTTTTTCTCATTCTTAAAATATATTTTAACTTTAACTTTGCGTTTCGAAATTCACGATTGCATTAAAATGCTTTTGCATTTCGAAAGAAATCTTACAACAAGCCTACTAAGAGTTTTTCTTCGACAATATGAGAAAAAGTATCTCTTGAGGAATCACATATTTTGATTAAATTGCCCGAATTGAAATAATTAGTAAACTTATAATTATAAAATAATTCAGTATAATCATTTGACTATAACATTTAATTCTAACAATTTTCTTTGATTAACTATTGTTTTGCATATTAAACGTACAAGTTATAAAGCACTTAATCGCTAATTTAATATAATGTTTCAGAATTTATTGATAGTAAAATTATTATTTTAACGCGGATGGATGCTTATGTGCAAATATGCAAAATTGAGATATGAATTGTTTTACAGGTACTTTAGACAGTAAGATTTTAGACGAACTAAATTGTGTGAAATAAAGCATAAATAGCGTGTACAATATAATAAAAATATGACCCATTTAATACATTGTTATGTAAAATAATGAATAAATGTGCGCTTAAGTTTTGAAAAAATTCATCACTCTCAAGAATAATATTTAATATTCAATGCTATACGGATGTTTCTTTTTAATACTCTTCTAATAATCTTTGCCAATAATACTAGACGACTACTCTTGAATCAACAATGCACTTTTGATAATTTCACCGACGCCTTAAAGTGCAGCAAAGATTTACACGAAATATTAATTCCCGATAAGCCTTCGAATAGAGGAACAAAGAAGAAGCTGTTTTTTTTTTTTTTTTTTTGTCTGAGCAAGTATTGCCAGTAATAGCTTGTGAAATCGTCCGAAATCGTCCATTCACCAAAAGGTATATAAGGCTAGTTAATATTGAGGCCTATAAATAGATGGCGTATTAACGAGTAGTGGCAGCGGCTCACACGCCGTTTCGGCGTTCATATTGGAAAAATAAACGATTGGCGGGAAGCAGATGACTGGCTCGTCAGTCGAATGACAGCCGCCCCTGGCGAGTATTTTTCAGTTTATGCGAGCGCGCCTTGCTCCCATTTCTTAAAAGACGGCCGCTGAACGTTTGCATTTTATTGCTTGGCATTTCCGTTACATTAAGCATCTTGCCTTAGCGTTTCCAGCAGTCGCCTTTTTCATACGCTACGTAGCTTTCGCGAATATTTCGTACGAGCCAAATAAGAGTCTTCTTGAGCGCGAATGAATCGTCAGTCGGTTAGGTAGTTACCTACCTTATCCTTAAGCAGTTTCGTCGCTTCGGTCAATCCGCTGTTCCCGTTGATAATTATAGCCATGTTATCCGAAGATATTTACGCGCGTGCACCATCAGTTGGCATAAAATTAAAATACGAGCATTAACCATAATTTCGGTTGCATTTGAGGCTGCTCCTCATAGATTACGTACAAAACTAATATTAAAAAAAATCACACAATAATAATTCATTGCGCAAGCTGGAACGGTTAAAAAACAATCGATTCTTTTAAAGTAAAAAATAAATATCTACAAAATATAATCCGTCCAATTAAATAGTAATTTATTTCATGCATATAAAGTCTACCGTCGAATTATAGTCAAATCATATTGCACAATAATTTAACTATCGTTAGAAATTATTTTACTTTTTACGTGGAAATTATATTATCAAGAGCAAATATGACGATGATGTAGAGTTACGCAAGTGCCCATGTCACTTGCGCGAAAATTTGTGTTTTAAGTTAATAAGAAAGTAATGATCAGAATATTCCTTTCATATTTATATGACGAAGCAGAATTTTTTTTTTTATTTTTTTTTTAGAAAAGAAATTTTTTACAAAGTGTAGATAAAAGCAAAAAATAAATTAATAGATTATAAGTCTCTTCGAAGGTTTTTTTGCTATTACATTATTTGCTATTATTGTCCTGAGTAGTTTCGTTTATTTTCGCATTATTCGAGTATTTTATTTTTGCCCATTCCAGTCGTGTTTTTTTTTTTTTTTTTTTTTCTCTTCTTTATCAAAACCTTTCCCCTTTTAAATTAGTACTGGTGTTACACATACTAATAATAGCATATTTGTAAAAACAAAATAACCGGGAAAAAGAAGAGAGTGCGTCTTGTACTTGTATGGGCTCGATTCAGAGAAAATTCATCGCTTTTCTTGCATTAAACCTCAAGCGCTGACTAAATACTCTCATTTTCTAATGGATCTCAATGAACCGATGGCCTTTATAACTCTCACTCTCGCACAACAATGACCGAAAAACTTAATTATTCGGTAGGCACTGGCCACGTTAGATCATGTTAGACAAGTGTCATAAAACATAATCTGGCCACCAATCGCGAATTGACGAATGCACATTGTTGCGCATTGTTGATTCTAAGAGCCGCGACACGCGAGAGTGCAGAGAATCAGAGGTGATCCGGCGAAATGCATTAAGCACCGGACTCGGAGATAAAAAAGCCTCGACTACTTGTTTTAACTGGCGATATTTTCGAAGCGACGAGAGACGAACGCGTGGAACCGTACGACAAGGAATTAATGACAATATTGTTTGCACTCGACACTGGTATTACTATTGGCGTGAATTTACATCATCCCACGGCTGACTCGCATAAAAATAAGCGGCGAAGGTGGCTAACGATTGCCGGCAGCCGAGCGGATGATTTAACAATTAGCTCGCCGCAAGATATTGCACGAATTTGCATATTCACTTGGCGTCAGTGGATGGAGCCTTACATAAAACGATCGGCTGTCCGACTTTCCCGCCGCGGCGTGTCCTTCTCTTTTCGTCAACGACTGCTCCTCTAATGCTTTGACGGATTAACTCATATTCGTCCCCATCCCTCGAAGCCGCCATCGGAGACTTTGTCATTTGAATGGCACGCTAAGTGAGGCCTCTACGGCTCGCACGATCCAGCTATCGCGCGCTCCATTGTTTCACAAACAAAAGACGGTCGTTTTGCCAGTCATGGCGGCGAGTCTTTGAACGCCCCTCGGCCAATCGCGAGGGCCCGCGCACGACCGAGAGAGACAGGGCGCCTCGGAGCCAGACAGAGAAACCGGCTGGGGATGATTGAAATTTACGCGGCGCACACTCACACGCGCGCCTTCATTGCTCATCGGCCGATCTTGGCAAGTGAGACTATCGTTACCCACTCGTTCGCTCGCTCTCACTCGCTCACACTCGCTCTCACTCGCTCTCACTCGCTCACTGGTCAATCGGGGCTCTATCTAGTGCGGCTTTTCGGCAGGAGGTGAGCCTAGGCGAGCCCTGGCCGAGCGGCATACGATCGAGTCGTCGAAGCGTCGAGGGCTCGTTGTCCTCCTCCTCGCACGATCAACACTTGTCGAATCATCGCGCGCCTCGGGAATAAGTAGCCAAGTATTGGCTTTATTTGAATAATCGGGCAAGCGACACGCATCGACTAATCGGAAAGCTTTCAATTTGGGTTCTTGACGGCTGACAGTAGCAGCGAGGCTCGCCCATGTACTCTTACTTTTTTGGTCAGCTGCCGATTTTTTATTCGACCAGCGCTTCACCGACGAGGGCTCCCACTCTTCTTCGTAATCGAATCTCAACTTACGGATAAATGGGCCGGGGGGGGGCCCTCCTTAGAAGTCACGGGCGCATTGTTGCGCGCGGGTGGCACGTAGCCGATGACTTTGGTGCCTCGGCTTTTTTAATCCGCTCCTCGTTCTTCAGTCAATTCGAGAGAGGTCAATTGATTAATAAAGTTTCGGGGCGGGGGGGTGGAGGGTGAGTGTCATCGGAGGGGCTTTGCCCCGATAGAGCCATATCGCTCGGCTGTTGGCACTATTCAAATCCAGTATTATGTTAATAATATTTTAGCCGTGCATTTTTCACGATGGTTGATGGGACAAGGGACTGTCGTACATCCAGTCATTCAGAAAGTTGCCAGCGAAGCATAAAATTTATTGGCTACTCATTTTCTCCCATTACTTAAGAAAATCGGCATTATTGCCCGTGAAATGTAATGTGTTTTTAAAAGTGATTGAAAACTGTATTGTCACTCTGCCCATGAGGCATCGATTTGCGTAAATTATCATGTAAATTCTTGAAAACTAGGAATTAGAATTTTAATACAACACGTACAACATCCGCTTGTATTACGCGAATGAAGGAGGCTCGAACGTGTGATTAGCTCGAGAACGAGTCTTGGAAATTCTACTTGTTGTTTCACGTTTTTTAAGTTGCGCGCCGATAAATTATAGGTACATAGCGAGAAGTAACGTCTCATTATAGTAAAAATCGATTCAACTATTAGACTATACGCTGAGGCAGATGTTTATAGAGTGCAGCTGTTGACACATTAGCCAAGTTTGGCTGCCGGAGGAGGGACGGCAAAGGAGGTGTAAACGAAAAATCGAAAATTCGCTACTCGCTCCACGTAGTAATTACAAATGAAATTCCACGCTCGGAATAATAGGACATGGTTGGCGGCAACTGAGAGCTTCATTCGCGAGATTTGTCGAAAAGGCAATTAGGTTAAAATAATCCATTTTAAATGTGCTCTGTCACGGCGAGTCGATAACGGTAAAGACAGTGCGCCCGGGACTAAGCGGCTCGATTTAAAAAGCTTGTTTTCATACGTCACAATTGACGAGCACGGAATTATCCGTTTGTCAAAGCTCCTTGGGTATCCAATATAAGACGAAATGTGGCCGACCAATTTCGCCACGAACGAATGGCGACGAGTCAGTTGCAGGGGGGGGGGAGAGCTTGCTTCCGCGGCTGTAGAGTTTCTCCTAGAAAAGCGCAGATCCGCTCGTATTCAGGTAGCGATAGCTAGTGAGATGCTCGGCTATGGCGGCGATAGACGCTGGTAGCAGTGGCAGAGGTAACATTGACGCGAGCTTCGAAAACGGTTAATTAAATCAAAGGCCGCCGACGCCGACACGTCGTAAAATCGAGCGGCAACCGTGCGGAAGTTTTTTGGAGTAACGCTGGCATTATCCCGGTGTGATGACTGGCTCTGTGCGTGCTAGCCGTAAAATAAAAACGCTTTCACAACCAGATAAGCAACGTATAAAACCATAACTCGAATTCCCTTACCGACTCTCTCTCCCTCTCTCCCGCTCTCTCTCTCCCGCTCTCTTCCTCCCTCTCTCTCTCTCTCTTCCTCCCGCTCTCCTTCCCGCTCTCTCTCTCTCTCCCGCTCTCCCGCTCTCTCACCTTGGACAATTCCCGGCTAAGCAAATCCATTAAACCTTTTATTTCGGCCTCAGACTTACTAATTGCACCGCAAACACCGGCTTAAGTTTCCATAGGCTGCGTAGGAATCTTCTTTTTGTTTCGTGCACGCCTGCACGGGGATTACGAGCAGACGGGGAGTGAGTAAGAGAGCGAGCGAGAGAGGGAGCGACGGGGTGGGTGGGG
>JAPYYT010000573.1:0-45101 GCA_030522565.1 Ceratosolen corneri
TTGTTGGTCGGGGGGGGGGGGGGGGGGGGGGGGGAGTCTAGGGTAATGGGGGCTCTAATTGACGTGCGCTGTTCGACGTTCGTTTCAGCAAAGCCGCGACACTCCTTTGCAGCCCGCGAGCTTCGACGCGCCCTTTCATTGCCCCCGCCCCCCCCACTCCCACTTTTAATTAATTAATCTCGCTGGCGCTTCTCGCGCGAAAAGAAATTCTTACGTGTTTGAGGCCTGGGCTGTGGCGGCGGCTTAATAAGAAAATGCTTTTATGATTACGTCGAGCGGAATTCCGAGTGGCGAAATGTTTCCCTTTCACTCGCACGTCTAAATTTATGACATTTCAGGAGCAATTAATTTTAATCTGAGTCCCCTGCCGCCCCCACCGCTGCCACCCCCCAGCGCCACCGCCGCCGCCATCACCACCACCACCACCACCACCACCACCGCTCCTTCTTACCTACTGAATATTACACACTTACTCTTTTCCTCTTTTCAATTTTATGCACACGTCCTACCTAATGAGTGTTTATACAAACGTTTACCTCACTCTTTTCCTTTTCTCTGCTTCCCTCTTACCTCCCTTCCCTTCTCTATCGGGCTGCCAAATGTACTCGGCATTACCTTGTTACTTGCCTTGTTAATCAGCGCTAAGGAGGTAATTGGTTGCTCGCGGTTATAAAATTCCTTGGCCACCAAACTCTAATTAACGGAACAGCAATAAGAAGTGGCAGCGGTGCGGCGCCACCCGCACCGGCTTTACGTAACCCTAACGGCGAACATTGGCCACCGAGCCTCCACCCGGACCTCGGCCTCCAAGTGCAGCTAACGCGAGGCCACGGCCGGGGCGAAAAATCAACACTCGTGACTCACTCGGCTAATCCAACGAGAAAACGAGCGAGGCGTTCACGTGGCGGGCGCGCCGGCCGGGACTCGCCGCCTCGAGACACGTGTTGGTCGGGGGAGCCTTGCCAGGGTAGATCGCGGCCTCGCCGCAGATCCAATTATCAAATTGCCGGGGCTGGTGGTCGAGGAAAGCGCGAGCCGAGGGAAGTGTGAAGGCGGCGGTGGTCAGGCCGCGGCTGATTTACCGTGGAATAAGCTACAACGTCTCGCGATTGAACCGTCTTGGTCTCTCTCTCTCTCTCTCTCTCTCTCTCGGGGCTGTCGAGGCTGCCGCGACAATTCGCAGTGTCCAAGGCACGGGTGGGTGGCGTAATATAATTGGGCCGTGGAGGCGTACGAGTGGAGCGAGATGGGAATGCGTGGCGTAAATGATGGGGAAGGAGGCGCCTCTTTCCATTGGCATAATTGTACCGCAGCGGTAAATTATGCTTCTTTTGCTAATCGATACTCATTGTTATTTTGCAGATAGCCCTGCAGTGTATAATAGACGAATATTTGCGTGGAAGTGCGGGTACGTAGGGGGCCAATGATTTTCTATCCTTAAATTGCGAAGCGGCCGAATATTTTAGTGCGAGAGCTCGTACGTTACATTTTGAATTGAATATGTTTTAACAAAACAGTTTATTAAATAAATTGTTCAAAACTTATGAATATTTCTTGATTATTGTTTTTTTTTTTGTTTTTTTGGTTTTGTTTTTCCCTCTCCCAACAATACAGGCCTTTCAACGCGGTATTTTATTATAATAACGGAATCATAATAAAATTGCCCAAATTGAAAGTTACTTTGTTTGCTTTGTATTCGTAATCTCGTGTAAATAATTCCACTGTAAAAATTATAAAATAAAATAAAATATATTCGGTTATACGGCACAAAATATTTCTTTTCATCATATTACCTAGATTTGTTTGCATAAAAGAAAGGCAAAATAATTAAAGCATTTACGTAATTTTAGTTGATACGTAACATTTATTTAAAATAATTATAGCGAATGCATAATACTTTTATTTAATGTAATAATTAGAGAGACATTATTTTTATTTTGATATTACAATTTGCCGGCTTGGTAGGGAAGTTTCATGGCAATAGAAGAGCATATTCCTTGTTACATTATGACAGCTTATGAAAACAATTATGTTACCTGAATGGCAAATGTACATTAATAACGCGCAACGGTAATTAGACGAAAAACCGTGCAACTGTATGCTCGATTTTTTTTAATGAAAAGTAGTTTTTTTAAGATAACGTAATGCTTGATTTTACTTGATTTTCAGTCTTAAGGCGATAAGGAAACAATCATTACGAATAAACTTGTAATGACAGTTGTAGATGATCTTTGATACGCAATGTTCATACAATTTCATCTATCAAATCATTGCTCAGAGTCAATAATATCTCTAATACATTGATTTTAACATTTATTAAGCCATTAGGCACAATATATTTCTTACGTTGTTTTTTAAAATTTGCAATTATAAATTTAAAGCAATAAGTGGAATAATCACTGGCAGTATTCACATTATGTTTATGCAAACTTATTTCTAAATCTTAAGCATAATTTTGTCCACGAACAAATGAATTTCATTCAGATTTGTCGATATATTATTCATGTAAGGCTACGTATGCCATTAGCGCATTAAAAGAAAAAAAATGTACCGAGAGATAAAAGTTTCCCACCGAATCACTCTTACAACTCTTCGACGACTTGATTTTCAATAAACAGATAAACTGAATTATACAATTAAAACAAAAAAAGAAATTGCAGTACTAAAATATCTTTTTAAATAAATTAAGAAAATTATAAAAAGACAAAATCGATAATTATACTTTACATAAAGAGATTTCTTTCGCTATTTTTCAT
Organism: Ceratosolen corneri; assembly: GCA_030522565.1. Lineage (NCBI taxonomy): Eukaryota > Metazoa > Arthropoda > Insecta > Hymenoptera > Agaonidae > Ceratosolen > Ceratosolen corneri. The sequence goes on from JAPYYT010000573.1 coordinate 2,757, forward strand.
AGCTCGCCACTCTGTCCTATTCATATTATATTATTATACTTTATTTAAAAGTATCTCTTAACTTAATTTTTTCTTCATTTAATTTTCAATATATATATATATGATATTTTGGAACTGAAAATTTCAAATGTAAATGGTATTTTTGATGATCTTAAAATTATTGTAACATTAGATAACAAATTAAAGACATTTGAATTTGAGTCCCAAAAGCTAGTTAATTTGAAAATCCAAATGAAAGTGTATGATGATTGGTAATTATATTAAAATGCCTTTGCACTCAATTCCATATTTTAATAAAAAGTGCAACAATTTATATATACACACATATACTTCTACTTCAATGGCTCTCGTAAGTTTTCATTATATTTTTCTACCGCATTAACATTTGTAATATTGCATTTTTCACCATAAAAAATCTTTATGGCGAGCTAAAACTTTTATTTATTTATTCGTCATTATCCTTTAATTAGAGCATGTCGTTTTCCAATATAACGAACTATTTATAGCTAACAAAGATAATACTAACCTTGCGTAATGCAAATTTGACGAGGATCTAGGGACTACTAAAGAACCATACCAAAGAGTATACAACAACATGACCTGCATTATTTTAATGGATTTCGAGATAATTTTACTAAATCACGTAATGTACTGTTCAATACCATTATCGCCTATAACTAAGCGATCCTATGATTTTTCATTTTACTGGGATCGATTTTTCCTCAAACATTTGTTTAATGCAAGAATCGCGTGCCCGCTTATTCGCCAGCGATTTAAAGAGTCGAAAAATTATTCACAATCTAAAACAGTTGAAAGCCCCTTGCATTGCAATTACCGAGGTTTCCAACTCCACGTGAATTGTCGTCTAATGGTCCGAAGTGCTCCGAACTCCACTGTAATCCGTTATCTCTTTAGGCCGAGACGTTCTTCAAATCTCCCTTCTATTTCCTTAGACTTGGATACTTCAATTGAAAGGAGCATTACGATTGTCCAACACGATGGCCAAGGGCTGACAGTCCGAGGTTACCTCTGAACTCTCAGATGGATTTTTCGCGGTGGTCCTGCGCATGCGATGCCAGTAAATCGACTTAACTGATGTTGGCTTTAATTCGAGCTCGTCGGTCCACCCGAAAACGCTGTCGGTGAGTGATTCGCCCACCCCACCACGCGGATGCAAGTTGTGCGTAGGCGGTGGTCGATGAACCAACTCGGTCTGCTCGATCAAAAATATTGAGAGAGAGAGAGTCGATAATGCGGATACTTGAATGCACATTCGGAAGGTCAATATCTAACGAATCAGGGTTTTTGGGAGCGGTTTACGTATAATGTTGGGAGCTTTGTGCGAAAGCTCAGCGGACACAGTGGCGCTATACGTCCGCGGAATATAATTCACTGCCTCGACAATTAACACGCCGAAACGAGTGAATTAACGCAAGCCTGAGATCGCCACTACTTCAATTATCATTCAATTTAATGACGATTGGTCACCACTTGGCTCATGGGGATTACATTGGTAGCGAATTCCGAGAAGTTTCGGAAACTTACTTATACTTTTGCCGGCTAATGAGGTTTTAATAATGAGCAAGTGAAATTAGTTTACTTTGATTCTCTTTTAAGCAAATGAATTGGGTCTTATTGGGCCGAGGGCAGTTCCATTAGACTCGATAGTTGCGCCTGCAATATTAATTATAAAGAAATATCAACTAGCAAAGCAAAATATTCCTTCCCACGATAATTCATAAATACTATTATTATTAAACTAAATTATGCCAATTTAATATGATTCTGTATTATCAAATAAATCATTTCGGGATACGCAAGTACGAATTGTGATATTTTGATGGATTTTCTTTTCTTTTGGATTCAAAAGATTGAGCGAATAATTATATATAATTCGATTATTGTTTGGTATTGTGCAGTAAGAAACTTAATCATAATATTAATATTGTAAAATACAAACGAGTTGCGATTAGAATACAGTGCAATTGAATTGATCAATTTGTAAAATCCAAGTCGATAATAAATATAAAAGCTTTTAATATATTAATCTAAAATAATAACAATTTATATATGAAAATTGCCGTGATTTGCAATTAGTCATTTAAGTTTTCTTATCTCGGTTAAAACAATAAAAATAGCAGTTCACTTCTTAAAATAGAAATAATCTTCACTCTGAATTTTAGGTAAAATTAATTGTCCTTTTTACGAATATTAAGAATAAGCTCTTATAGTAATAATTTTCTTAAATAAGATTCAGAAATATCGTAAGTTTCAATTTCAACTTTCAAATGTAAGTTTTATTTCTAAGAGATCACACGAGAAGAATAATTAATAAAAAATTAATATATGTATATATAAACGAAATAATACAGGATTTGGAAAAGCGACCAACGGTAAATGTAAGCAGGTTATTTCATAAATTATTTACCACACTAAATAATATACAAAGTGATTTTTGTAACAATTGTAACTTTAAATTCATAACATTCCACTCAAACTCGCATTTTTTATCTAAAAAATGCCCCATATAATAGAGCGTAATGTTCAAAATTAATTTATATATTACTGTATGGTTTATTATTATATGGCAATTAAGGACAAACGGGCAAATGCAGAAAATGAAAAGAGACAAGAGAACCTGCATGTACATGTTCTCTGATCATAAAGTGGTGATAAGACTTTCGCTCCTAATGTCGAACAAGGTTAAGCTATGATACACAGAGTACTTGATACGGTTATGAGCTCGATCACTTAGATCCAGCCGATCGAGTAGAGCAGATTTTTTTGCGTAACGAAAGCAAGGCTTTGTTGTTGAATACAGAGTCCCTTAAACGTGATTGATTAATTAGAATATGAGATGAGTGATCGGTAAGACGAAAAATCATGAGAATCTGCGTTTGTAAAGAGTAAAGAAATTCATTCAACTTACTGATACCACAAGGGCAAACCTACTTTTTCAAATTCGTTCTTTTTGTCTTAATCTTATCTTGTATTATTTACAAACATAGATTATCGAGAATGAAGATAAGTCTTTTTATCTTAAATATTATTATCGTAGTAAGAACAGAATTTTTATTCTGCAATTTTTATTTCACGATTCTCTTTATACCAAGTATCTCATTTCTTTAGCCCACTTTCATTCATGTAATTAAATTTATTATTTTCAACATGTCAAGTGAAATTGAATAATAAATTTAATTAATAAATCATTGGCTCCAATAAAAATACTCTTTACTGTTTTTTTAATAGGAGATATTCATTGTTTTAATTTTTCTTTAATTTTTTCTTCGATAAATTCTCATTCGGCTGTTATATATACATTTATTAGAATTTTGAAATAAATTCCGTAAACATTTAGAAATACAGCATTAATTTTTCTATCTAATCTTTATATTAAATTTAAAATAATGGAATTTAATTAAAAATTTAATATACAAATAATTGTATAATTATACAAACAATTAAATTTTATATAGTATTGAAATTATTTATATATAATGTATTATTCATAATTTTTAATCATTATTTTCAATGTTAACAATCGTTTTAAATGACTTAACAATATATATATATATATATAGTTTATATTTATAATTAAATAAATCGATGCAATTCAATTGATTTGATTACTCCTCAAATGTATGAAATTATTTATAGATATATCGGAATTATTAGAATAATATACTTATTTATCAAAAGTAAATATATATTTTTATTGAGAAGATAATGACGCATCTTACCCACTGGAGTTTAAATTTTATATTTTTGAAATCTATTTTATCTTAATAGCAATGTTGTCTTACTTTTAATTATGTATTTAATATATGGAAACCGTTTCGCAATTTATGATTAAATTGCGAAAATAAAAGTATGAGAAATTGAGGAATAAATCTTCTTTCGTGTAAATAAACAATTTATGCTATTAGCGATTAAAGAACGCAGCGAGCAAATCTCTTTTACATTCAATATTATAATGTGCTTTGTGCGCGTAACTTGTTAGTTTATTCGTGTTCTTATTTATTGATTACTTGCGATGCCGACATTTTATCTAAATTGCTTATACTGTGAGTGAAAATAAAGAGTAAGTCAATGTTCCAAAGGAGCGGTGATAAAGCGAAAATCTCAAGATAAATAAAATGGATATGCTCCAGTGGAATTGTTACAACATAAGTGAAAAGACATTTGGTTGAACGTCGAACGTCCGTTGAAAAAGGAAACTAAATAGGAAAAAGCTGACCACGTCAGTCATGAACTCTAGTGGCACATCTATATGACAGCAATTTCTCACGCATCCGAAAACCACTTACACAAGCATACGTTTTTATAGAACTCGTAAAACTAGTAGACAAATTGTACTATGAGATCTCAAATATGTACAAACACACTTGGATTCTTAACTTACAATCTAAAATGTCCTTCTACAAAGTAACAAGACATTCTTATCATTATTAGGATTATTAATGTACATATAAAATAATATTACTTTATTAATATGATTTTAAATAAATCAGGAGTTTCATGTACTTGAGTGGATCGATTATAAAGCAATAATAATAAGTGATTTAATTCGTCGAATTAAAAGAAATTCTTATTTATGTAATTTCTCTTTCTTAAATATACTTCAAATGATATATAATTGAAATATTTTACAATTTAAAAAAATTAATTTTTTCCTTTCATTTCATAATAGGTCCGATGACTCATTCACATTATTTTACTAAATCAATCGAATTTTATTATTTTTATTTACTAATCAATGTACCGTCTTCAATCAGTATGCAGCAAGTAAAATCATATTATGATAAATTACGACGGCTAATAGGAAATCAAACATTTATATGGGCAGAGCTATATTATATATAAATAATAATATTTACAATTTCATAGTACAACGACTGTTTCTTCGGACAAATATTTAAGACTCGCTACTGACGATTTCATGGATTTATAAATGTAATTCCAATAAATTACCATAATAATAATAAACAAACATAACAACGACTTTCAACAAATCAGAATAAGATTTTTCAAGAGCAATGCAAATACATACGCTAATTTAGCAAATTACTGATTTTTTAAATATGTATAAAAGGAGGGAAAATATTGCTTGCTTCGTCCGTGAATTTCTGCTTTCAAAGCATTCAGTCACACTTAAGCATAATTGAAAAATTGTAAGATGACAATTTTAATAATTAATCATAGCCAAAATATATAATAAAAATATTTTATGATAAATCTAGATATGCAAATTATTATTATTATGCCATCAAATTGTACAAGGTAATTAATACATACAATTTGTAAGCGAAAATTTATCTTTAATTTCACTCATTAGTTGAAGGTTTAATAATACAGGAATAAAGATCCATTATGCCAAAAATATTCGAATCTAACTACGTAGTTTTCAAATTGAGTATGACTCAATTAATGAACTCGACGGCTCCAGCAAATTACTTAAGTAACATTAACGTTTTAAAATATAATATGTTGAAGAAAAAAAAAAAAGAATAAAAACAAAATTTAAATATTACAACAAGTACATTTAATTATGTTAGTATTTTGTTTAATTTAATGATTATATTACTTTTGAAAACTATTACTAAGTATTTTAATAAATGCAATTTAATCATAACAATTCTTCAACATTTATTATCATAGACATAATAGTGAATGTTCAACATGAAACTTTTGTTATTCTTAGTAATTTACTATAAAAAAAATTTGTTAATAGTGATACAATATTTGAAAGTTTTCAAATTAACTCCAAAGGTAAAATTCACATTCTAAATATTATAAACAAAATACATTGTAGGCACAAGAAAGCTTATTAACAAATATTTTAATATTTAAACAACTGTAAACTAAAATTAAGATAAATTGCAATGATTTTGTATTAAATGCAGCTGTAGTAATGAAATATGTTTGTTGTTTTTCAAGATATAATTGTTACTGATAACGCGATAACAGTTTTTTTTTGAAACTTTATTAACAAGAAGTTATAACTATTTCTCAAATACATAGTAGCGATGAGTTTGTATTTACATAATGAATAAATGCTAAATAAAATATTGTCAAATCAAAGAAATTTAGCCATACTTTGTATTAGCATATTAACGGTTTATATAATTTATTACACTTATTTTATGAATAATCAAGTGCATTAGGCAGGTAAATTTATACGATTATTAATAATTATTATAAATAAAAAATTTTTTGTTGGTATTGGGTGTATAAATAGTGCAGCCAAAATGCAATATATTTGAATGCACTATAATTTTATTCAGAGTGTCATATTAATTTTAGTTTAGGAAATTTTGTTACACATTACTCTATATTTTTTTTCAGTGCAATCAAAGGTCCAACCGTCCATATGGGTATGCGTGTAATCCTTGGACCATATGGTTGTGTCAAGAATAAAGTCACTCCAACTTTTTGCTCCCTTCACTAATTATTCAAATGTATTTATAGAAAAATAGCGTTAAAGAAAAATTTATAGATATATATATATACATATTAATAAGTAGATATTCTTAGGCATTAATGAATAAGGAAATTACGAATTATGCCAATTAACTTTTCTTCAACGGCAATAATTATTGAAATTAAGCACATAAGAAGATTTTAATATATTTTCTCATATTGCATTAAAAACATTGGGTAATATAAAATGCAATTTAATAAAATGTTTTGTAGCAAAACTTTTATGAAAGTTTTGTGCTTTCAATTTGGAAGCTGTAATAATGAATAAATTATAGTTAGAAAATTACGATAAATATCTGATGATGATTTTTTCACAAATTGATACGATGAATTTATTGTTTTATCGTAATATTTATCATAAAATTAAATTAGTCCTAAATCAATCTAAAGAATAATAATAATAATTATTATTATTATTATGAAATATATACAGGATAACATATTTTGTTGAGGAAAATTATAACTAATGACTTTATTGAAAATTGATATCGTGAAGATATTGAGTTTTGATGAATGTTTAAAACTTTATTTGATATTATGTCATATGTATAAGTCAAACCAAATAATGGAGAAATGTTTAAATGTTTTTTTAAAATTAAGTGCAATTAGAACGAAAGTTTCTAATTGAAATAAAAGATTGTATACACTTGAGGAAACTGGATGTTTAATTTTATTTGTAAATTTTCGTATTTGGCCTACATAATATATTAATATAATGTATTTGTCATCTGGAGTATCGGTATTAATAATCCGACTATTTTTCTTTATATCTTCAGTAGTATCGTAAGTGTGATTGTGATTATTGCATTAGATAAGAAATCCAGTCTCGATGACTGGCGCAGTGAAATAAAAATGTATTTCGTAGCAGAAGCAGAAGGTCCAGATTAAATATTAAATAAACTCGTGCATTTCACATTAGCAATGGAATTCAATTGTCACATGGTCGCGCATTATTTGGCGCTTTAACCACTTTTATAAACATTAATTTCAAATTTGACATTCTCCCAACTTGTTCGACACTTACTTCGCTTGAAATTTCTACCTGCACTAATGGCTTATGCTACTCTCACATATCCGTGTGTTTTATGTTGCTCCCTATCTCTCTATCCCTCTATCCTTCTCTCTCTCTCTCTCTCGTGGAATAACATGGAGAATTATAATTATATTCTGCATGCTTATAGCACGTCAATTATAGTAGAAAAAGTAGTGTCTCGGTAAACTGTATGAACACGATCTATATTACTCGAGATACGTATATCGATATATATCGATATATGTAAAAATAAACAAAATTGAAGAATGAAAATTTCTACAGGTGTAGAAATATCGTATCCTGTAATATAAAGTAATTTTTTGCTTTGTCTTTCTGTCATTCACCATGCATGCACAAGTAACTTCCGTATAAAATTTTTTATTATTCTTTTCATGTCGATAAGCTGACTTTCGGTCAAATTAGCCAAAGCCTCGCAAGAAAAAAATATAAAATTAGAACGTTGGTAATGTCGGACATTCTGGCCAACCTCATTAGCCTCGTACATATCTATGGCTTACGAGCACTTGATTATCCTGCCTTATCTATATGAATAATATCTCCCCTCTTTTTTCTCAGAAACCTATCTTGTAGTGGCAAACAGTATAAGTATCGGTGACCACAAAAGACAGTCGCTTTTACGAATAATAGACACGGTAAGAATGACAGTGTTTGCGCAAATAATACCGTAAATAATTTCCAGAGACATTTCGGGTAAATAATTCGTGTACTGCGGATAGAATTACATTAGCCTAAACGTTTACTTAAATCCTTTCAACTATTTAATGCCCATTGCATATTATTTATACATGTTCATATAAATATAAATTGACGTTAGAATAAGCCGATGTTTGCGACGGCCGGCTCGTTAAATTGTCTCTCGCGTCGATTGGTGTTTGCATTGGTATGTGAAAATCACCGTAGTTTAGCGAATTTTTAATCATGTAATTCTATTGGCAGAGCAAAGTTCAAAGTTCCATTAAAGTATTTAGCCTACCAGTGCCTAATTAATTTGATATTCTATTTATCTTAATGCAGCGTCGCACTCATTCGTTAACCTAAAACGTAAACTGGTTTTACTTTTTAAAGCAACAGGAGCATAAAACATGCTGAAGGCCATTTTCGTACTGATGGCCATTTTATGTTCAACGAGAATTATCGTGACGGCCGAAAAGACGTGTAGTCCTTGGTTAGGATACGTAAGTATACAACTGTATGTGACATACTACCTCAAGCCTTTCAAATTTTATCCCTGAATTTTTGACTCCTCAGTGTCTAGTGTACGAGCACTGTTGTCGCAATTTGCAATGTTCCTCGTACTTGAACAAGTGTACGCCAATAAGTGGACTGGTTATCCCTGGAAAGGACACAAGACCGATTGGAGACGGGCCGTTTCCTCCTACGCTTGTTTCCATTTACAAATGATCATATACTCGAAAATATAATTAATACGTTGCGCCTGGGATATGTAAATTTCTCGAAAAAAAAAAAAAAAAAAAAAAAAAAAAAAAAAAAGAAAAAAAAAAGAAAAAATATATATAAATTTACGTCGTTTTTACAATGCCGACAATTACGAATTAAACCCTATGCAATCGCTAAACAGTGGCAATGTTAGAGTAAATTTATACAACTTTTTAAACAATCATGACAAATTTATGCCTATCTGTGTATATATAATTACGCCTATATGAACGTAGAGACGTACCGATATACATGAATATGTATATATGCATATATACGAAGAAAATTTAGAGAACGTATTCATTATATATATATTTCTTTGGCATTCATAATAATACAGATTTTGTTGTAAGACAATTATTTCAAACTATTAATACTTAAATATCCTAATTTGTTCCCATATGTAAGCGCAGAATCATGTATTATACCTGCTGAAATTAATTAATTCAAATAGTAAATAAAAATGTAAAATACTCCACATTATTGCTATTCTTATGAAAACCACTACTTTCTTTCAAAGATAAAACATCTTTTTTTCACATCAAACAACAATTATCCATTAATCGAATAACTATAAATATAAATCGAAAACAATAAATATATGCAATTAGTATTTTTAACGATAATGTATATGTAGAAAAATGTCATGGAAGGTGTTCTGCTATTGAACAAACATTGTTACTCGATCGACGTTAATTTCACCTTAAATGCACGTCGGAAGCGAAACTAACTTTTCTTTCCAAGTATTTTCTTAGCGCAACTTCAATGGACAAATACAAAATGTTTAAAACACCAATATATTCCATTTGGTAATATAAATGAGAATGAAAGCCTGCAAGTGTATGGAGATTCGTGGTATCGAATATTATCATCTTCTCTGCAATAATCTTAATAACGGAGTGAAATTCCTAAGAGCTGAATTTCGTTGAAGCCGTGCGTAATATAAATTTACATTGAAAGCGAGATTACTCTTTATTTAACAATAACAGAGAATCAATTAGATTATAGACACAAGTGATGGAGCGTAAACTCTCGGATTCGAGTTAAGATTGTATAAGAAGGAAACTCGCAACAGAACTGTCAGTTCAGTGCCAACTGTTGACGAGTCTCTACCGCAGGATTCAGTTTAAGCAATTGAGGAAGTGGAATATCAAGTAAGCACGCACTATCAATCCATTTTATAACAGTAATACTGTATTAATTGGCAAGGAAAAATTATTCTCGATACCAATATCCTTCCCTATTAAAATCCAGTATAAAATTCTTTTTCCGTTAGCTTTTATTCTGTTAAATGTAAACATATCGATAATGTATTTGTTTTTTTTTTTTTTTTTTTTTTTTAATTACTATTGCATACTTTTACGATAGTCAAAGTTACTAATAAGTGCCCTGTCGTTGAAGCAACAAGTATTATTTTATTCTCGTTTGTCAATAAAAACTGCTTCCATGGTGAATAGTATTTCGTAAGAAACTGTGTTTACAGAATTAACTATGGATTACGATAGAATTTTCAACAAGAAAAACCATAAGCTTGAAAATTCTGCGTCTTACCTTTAAAACAATACCGCCTGAGTCACACGTCTGAATCATATATACGCATATACATATATAGATACATATATATATATATATATATACGTGTGTATATATATATATATTTGCACACTCGTTTAGGTAAAGAGTTAAGACACATGGATTACTCTGTCCATTTTTCTTGAAATTATACGACTCTAGATTCATGGTCGATGCTAATCCAAATGTAAAATTTTCATCTTTTGTTTCGCAGTGGTTACATTGTACTTGCATGATAGTACTTTCACATACAAGCAGATATGCATTATTTCACTATCAAAGGAAAAAACGGGTGTGCAATTATTTTTTGTTTGAAAATAGTATTATTCTACATTTGCCCCCCCCCCTCCCGATAAATCATCCTTAAAGCCTAATTTATTTGAATATCCGTTGCGAAATAATATAATAATATATGCTTGTGTATCCATTTTCGTATTAAAAATTCCGCGCTAAAACTTCACGCGTCGTATGTATTTCGAGGAAGCAGCATTCTCAATTAATTTCTGTACAATAACAAAGACCTACAATGTCAATTATCAAGAAATGTTGAGCGACTCGGCAAAAATCACCTAAATTTCAATTAATTTTAAGCACCATTTCACCCTTACCTATAACCCCCAAAGACGTGCAGCTTCTTCAGCCTCAGCGGCCCAATTGTAAATACAATTTATAACACAATTGTCGTTTGTCTCTGTTTTTTATAGAACATATTAAGCAGAATGTCGAAATTCATGCTGCTCGCGCTAGTTGTCTTGCTGGCTTCCACTCTAATATCGGCCGCAAGTAAAGATAAATGCGGTCGGCATGGTGACCCTGTAAGTAAATGACTTTATTGCGGACATTAAAAATTCTTTGAACTCTGATACGACGAGCTGATAATAGTGAATACTATACATATATTCATATATATATTCATATATTTACATTTGCTTTTAAGTAGTGCGAAGAGATCATGATTTATAGCTCATTCTTTAAGAAGATATCGATTGCGAATCGGAAAAAACTTTAATGTAAACGCCACCGCGCCAATTGATTTTATTTACAAATGAAAGTTTTCCTTTGATTTATCTCCACTGACGATCTATAAATAAGAACGTGAGGACATGGAATATTTAAAATTAAATAATCTGTTTGGTAATATATTTTGTGGAGCTTAGAGACTAATCATGACTATTTAATAAATACCACATTTTTAAGTTTTCACTATGATATATTTATTTATATAAGTTAAATATTTACTGCAGAAAACTGGAATAATTTAGAATTCTCGACAAACTGCGCTAATAACGATGATTAAAATTATGTAAAGCATTACGAAAATTACCGTAAATTCTTGGATGTAACGTAACAGTAACTTGAAATAATGTAATCGTTCATTCGAATATTAAGAAATATAATTTCTTCGTGTTTGTCCGTGGAGAGAAATTATTTCGAAGCAGATAATTTATACGAATATATATATATATCATTAAGTATTAATATTAATATTCAAAATTATAATGGTATGATGTTATAAAAAGTCTTACATCTTTTGCGAATAAAATTATTATCGTTATCATCTGTAAATATATAAGGTACATAAAATATACAAAATATTTCTTTTGCTATTAAATTTGAACTGCGTAAATTTTATTTTCTTTTATTTGCACAAAATCAGTTTATCGTATATTGCCATAAGTATTATTAATTGATTATAAATGCTGATTTAATCGATTCTCAGAGACATATTTTATCTTATAAACTACCTTTTAATGCAATTATTGATATGATTTTCTGTTACTGATTTTGTCTTTATTTATCGACGATTTATTGAGATTTATAAAAATAAATAATAACCTAGATGACAAGCGCGACTATTTAGTTGAATATTTGAGGCTTGAATATTTAAAAATAGTAAAAATTCTTAAACTCATAACGAAATACATTTTCTACTTATACATTATCGCACAATGCCATTACTGGTAATGGAAAATATTCTAAAAATTAATTTTTTTTTCTTACTTCTAAATATTTCAGTGCGTAACAAAAAGTGATTGCTGTCCAGTCAAGCAAATGGCTTGCAATCGATTTGCCCAGAGATGTCAAATACAAATTACCGAAGAAGAATTGTGGGCTCAACGAGAGAAAATTCTTGGACGTCGTGGACCCGATCAATAATGATAGAAAATAATCAATTATGAAGCAAAGCTTAATGAGGAAATGATAATCAGAAATGATTTTACTTGTTTCACTTTGAAATTCTTTTTAAATAATTGACTAATTTAACCGACTAATAAATTTATTTATATGCTATATATATATATATATATATATATACACATATATATTTGCGTGTGCGTACGTGTGTATTTACTTTATTCAAATTTGATATGAATTAATAAATTTTGGCCTTAAATAAACATTCATAGAAAAACAATATATGCTGTGTATATGTAATCTTTTAATAATCCACTAAAATCCATTGTCGATTATCCCTTTCAATCAATGCAACTTGTTACTTTACAAATTATTATGGAAAAAAAGTTTAAATAATTATAGTACAGACTACACCATCTCATATTTCAATTTCTCAGTTAAAGAATAAAATACCATATATTGCGGTTAAAAGACATTTTTATCACAACTTAAGAGATTGAACTCCATATATATATATACATGGAGTATATATAATATATAGAAGATGGAAATATATATATATTCAGCTGCCAATAAGCATACAAAATATCGAGTACCCAATTTATATGAAGAATAATTTTTTATAAAATAAATGTTTAAAATTCAAATGAAAATTATTTTTTAATTATATATATATATATATATATTATAGAATAAATTGAATATCTTTATTATATACAATTACACTTAATAAGCATAAATTATTAATTCCAAAGCCATGAAGCCAAGTACATATTTTTAATTTATAGTATCCAATAATTAAAGAATATTGAACGTTATATAAAAAAAATATATATAAGCAAATGTATAAGTGAAATATTTTAGATATACATTTTACAAATGAAGAGGAATATTATCATAAATTCACAAGTCTTTCGTAAAGTATGCTTCCTAAATTAAATAAATTGCAAAAAATCTTAAACATACCCTCAGTATTTTTATTGATGATATCATTAATTAAGAGATAACGTAGAAAATTTTATCATTACTTAACCTCGATTACCATAATTTTTGCACGCATTTCCAACACAATAAAATTGGAATATTAAATATTGTTAGAGCTTCACTTTTAGAATAATTAATAAATGGTACTTATATATAATAAATAGCATTAAGAACAAATTCTGTATAATTAAATGGTATCTTTATTCAACTGCAGAAATAAAAAATTCACTTAACGAATGATGATTATGCATAATTATGCAAAAAATATAATCTTTAGCTTTTAAAACAATTAATATTTACTTATTTCGTAAGACTAGTTACAAGAACTTTTATTTTTTACGAATACGATTCGTTTTAGTTTTAAACTATTTTTAGTCACCAAAAAATATTTTTTGGTATAACTTATTTAGTTTTTAAATTAAAGAAAAAAAAATCTTAATATTTCATACGAGTTTTCTTGATAGGTAAATAAAACCAAATCTAAATCTTAATTTTATTATGGGAAATTACTTTGTTTATTATTCATAAACATTTTAAATACAATAATTATGAATTATGTGAGTATATTTTTAAGAAAAATGTAAAGTATAAAAACATGTTCTTTCTGTTCGAAAAAAAAATAAAAATCTTATTATAGCATAAATGTTTGAAAATATATAAATGAAAAATATATATATCACATCATTTTTAACTTATATATATATAGGTATATAACTTATGTATAAATATAGGTATATAACTTATGTATATATATAACTGATATATATATAACTTATGTATAACTTGTGTATATAGGATTTAAATAATTATTATTTACTAAAACAATTAGAATATGTTTAATCTCAATTTCTAAAAGTCTAAAGTTTAATAGTATTGTTTTGCAATATTTTTCTAGCGTCGGCTTGAAAATGCAATATTATACTACTGAGAATTGATTTATTTTGCAAGAAAATTTTATTATTGCCTATGACGTTTATACGTGTCATGAAAAAGTAAAGGATTTACGTTATAGTGCAGTAAAGTTCTACTTTTACGTGCGCAGTTACAAACTTACTCAACTGACTTACTCCAAATAAAAGAGGAAAAGTCCCGTACTTTTAAGTATTGAAATTAAGTTGATTGTCTTATTAATGTTTATAAGAGTAAGTAACTTCATCGTGAAAAATATGCAAATTATTTTCAAGTCCATTTGTTCAAGTGTCACTTAATTTTTAAATTATCTTTCGTATTTTTAAATATGCATATTAGCTCTAAAACAAGATTAAAAATTCGAATTACAAGTTCACGAATCTGATACAATATACATACATTCGAAATCCCCTTCGAATGTTGAATCGGTCGAGTTTAATTCTTCGAATTTTTCACTTTAGCTTCCCGCCCCTCCCCACTCCCTCCGTCGCCAAGCCGTAAACTCGAAAATATAGACAAAAACAATAACAAACAAAAAAATGATTCTCCCTCCTCGCGTAAAATTATACTCCCCACTTGGTGGGTTTAACTCAAATGATAAAAGGAATTTCGGAATTGGCGAAGGGCCAGTATTCTCAAGGAAATCAGTAAGGACCGAAATAACGCTGATTATTTTCATTCTAAAAGCTAGTCCTTTTTATCATAGAGTTAATTGAGTTTGTAGTGGTGATCAGGTATTGGACAAGATTGGATAATGTTAGTAAACGTTATTAATGAAAGGTAAAGAGTGATCTCTGTGTTATATAATAAGCAAATATTACTTCTCGTACTGCAAAAAAGATAAAGAATGATTCATGTATAAGTGAAGATTGAGCTAGAATTCTTTTAAAGGAAAAATACTAAGGTAATACGATAAAGAATAATTTATCAATAAATTTTACGCGTTGGTGACGAGCAATTTACGACTGTTTGCTGCGAGCATTCGAAATCTATTGCAACGAGTGTCAATGATATAATTACAAATTTATTAGCCAAGAATAATTAGAGGCTCACCTCAAAGGTAAACAACTTACAACGGATAGTCGCGTTGAGGATGACCCGCAACGAAAACAAATCTACAATTACTCCTTCAATATACATACAACGCTCTTATATTTATTCATTTATTCAACTATTCGATTACACCATTCGATCTTCAATAATCAATATAATTATATTTTCATACGTTATTTTCAATAAACTGAACCTCGTATTATACTTAATCATTAATTAGCACTGTTTTTAATTATCTCAGCTATCCCCCCCGCCCCTATCCACTATCTATTTCTACCTCACTTCTCCAACCTGGGCACAGTCATACATCGGGTTTAGTCCCAACCATTTGGTCCTCTGAGTCTTATGGTGGACAGGTGGGCCCGTTAGCAGACCACAGAGCTACACCTGTTGAGTATTAAAACTGGAAATTTATGAGCATCATTGCTATTTAATAAAACTTCTTATTTATGCCAATCAATAAAACTCAAGAGCATCTTACACGCTAATATTAGCAAGATAGTTAATTTAATTCATTCAGTTGTAGGCAATGGCGAGACGATCGAAACTAATTAGCAGGATAACAACACATGAACAAATAGAAGAATCTTGGTCACCTGAACTGGAAAATCACTCGTATTTTAAAGGAAAGGCATATTGCCGAAATTTTCCATCTAATAGAACTCAAAAGGGGGAAGTCTCTCGAGAGAGAGAGAACCAAGGTCATAGAAATATCAGTTAGAAAACCTGATAATGAGGCCCAAAGAGCTGCTGGCGAAGGATGACATTATCGCCGGAAGTTGTAGACCAACGGACTACTCTCTCGAGCCGCGAAAACTTTACGAAAAACGGATTCATATCGCGTTCGGCTGAAATTCGATTAAATAAGCCAATATCCGATCTGGCCTTGTGGTTACTACCCTTAGATCTATGTCGGTAGCAGGGTTGTTTTGCAGTTTTGCAGATGAGTCAGAGCTGCTGGAATTCCCATCTCTTTCCAGAAAAAGCTTGAGCTACAAGAGCAATTGCCAACAACTTCCAGGAGGTATTGGTTTCTTTGAATCGAATCGTTTCTTCGGGCACAATTCACTCTGCCTGGAGCCGTCGTTGCCGAACATCAATGGTTGCTTCTTAATCCGAACGAGCTCCGGCCGCGCAACTGCAATGATTCCGATCTCCGTTCGTATTTCATATGAGCAGTGAGGATATTTGGGAACACGAAGACCAAGTTCGAGCGACTATCCGACCGGAATATATATTCTGGTCAAGGACTGACTATTCTCATTCCAAACAATGTGCATATATAATGTGTATGTAGAAGCACCAGTGCTTGTATCCGTGCAAAACACCAATAAGATAATAAGATAATCGCCATCGTTATAAGAATTTATATCCTGAATGTTATAATGTTTGTATAAATGATTCGGTTGAGTAAACAAAGTGTTGTTGTATTAACCATCGTAATTTATAAAAAAAAACTATTAAAACCTCTTAAAAATTAGCAATAACGTCCCATGTAAATTACGTCCGTTAGCTATTTAATACAGATTTATGGCTTTCTTTATAAGCAAAAGTTATAAAATATTTGTCTGAGGTATTTATATCATTACAATGAGCTTATCTTATTTATAATTATAGCTCAATATAAACATGATATTGAATATTAAGGGGTTTTATTCTTAAAGTCATAGATTTAATACTAGAATAGAGCTATACAATATATATAATGTAAATTTAAAATTTCTTTGTCTTTTCAATAATCAAAGCTGTAAAATTTAATGGATTTTTCATAAATATGGTTAAATATTTATTTAGTTTACGAAAAAATACCGTAAAAGTAGTGCTTCAAAAGTTCTTTATACGAATGATAATTAAAATGAAATGTATACGTGTATATGTGGATGTGTACGTATAACTTTTTACGTGTAAAATTTAGTGTTTTTTACTCGTTTAAGAGGTCCAGCCATGTTTTAAGATAATTTTCTCAATTTTTTAAAAACTCGTTATACATTTTATTAGAAAGCATAAAACGTCCGTTTATATATATATATATATATATATATATATATATATGTATGTCTGTGTGTGTGTGTACGTCTGGTGTTCAATAGTAAACTGAGCTACGAATATAAGAGGAGGCGAGAGAAAATATAAGGCACGACGAGAAGGTAAATTAAATAAATTTTAAATATAAGCAGGAATATTCTCGAGTCCTCCAGCGCGAGGAAATTCCTTTTAAAAGCTTCATTTCATTATCGTTTAATTAAAAACAGAAAATTTCGCTCCGAGGGTATTATAATAATAAGGAAGCTGCTAAGAGTCAAGAGGGCCGAGTATTGAAATTTTCTCCGCTAATCCGCAGTTGTAACTTTCGGCTTTCCGCTCTCCCACATCGCGCGCAACTCTCGAGTTATGCGTCAATGTGTGTGCGCGCGCGCGCGCACGTATGCTCGACGAGCAAATTAGTGCAGGCCAAACGGAAGTCTTTTCAAAGTGGAAAAGTAGAGCGACTTTGAGGCAAAGACTAAAAGCTTCTTCCGCTGGATATATATACATGAGCGCGGCGGATTTCGCCTTCAGTTTTCCCACTCGTTCACCTTTTTCGTTTTCATTACTCGCCGACTTGAAGTTACGCGACTCCTGCCACTCGATCTCCTCCTCCGAGACTTTCGACCGTTGTCCTTCTCCTTGGCCACCGTCCTCCCTCCATTCCTCCCGCTCATTAGTTTTTTATTGAAATGCCGAGGAATTTCAATACTCGCTGCGGGAACTCGGATTTCTCGGTCATTAGCGCGCGAAAATAGACACTGACGTTTTCATTCCATTTGCGACTCTGTTTTGCCTTCCTTGGCCTCGCCAACAAGGAAACAAGAGCAATGTTCCGACAGACGATGAGAAGCGGCAGACACACTAATTAATTCGAATCGTACCGATGGTCAAGCATTTTAGAATGACACCTCCTGCCATTTTCCTCACTTTTTATTGAGAAACAGTAGAATAAAGTTAGTGGCTACGCGCGATAGATCTGCGTAAATGAATCGTCAGAAGAGAAATGGCAAAGCAGCTATTCGAACTACTGTGTGTATTGATAAATTGGCTCTTGGCCCTCGGCAATCAATAAATGTGACAATAAAACCACACGGTTAAGCCCAAATTTCTTCTCCCTGAGAGCGAATAAAGAGAAGCCGTTGCTCTACATGCAGAAATAATCTTGAGACGTACTCGATAATTAATTACCAATTACGCGTTTCCGATAAGTCGCTTAAAGCATGCACTCATTGCACACTCCCTCCATACAACTCGCGTTTAATAAATCGCAATTACGGGCGTAGATAAAGAAAGAAAAAAAAAAAGAAGTTGGCAAGTAGCGTGACTAATAGTCTGGCGTGAGTCTGCGCGTTCCGACGTTTGAAGTGGCGCGATAAATTGCGCCAGCAAAGTCGGATTACAAGATCCCAACGAGCGCCAAAGGAAGGTAAAGAAAGGCCGTCTTAATCTCTCTTCACATTCTTTTATAAACACCTTGTCCCGTCTACCTTTTGTAATCAAGGCGTCGAAGGCAACTCGGCATTCCCATTGTCGGAGCTCAGGAGCGCGGAGATATTGAAGAGGCTCGGGGGGAAGTGGCCCGAGAGTCTCGGGTGCAGTAAGCCAAGTATTTTGGCGGCTCTCCCTCTCTCTCTCTCTCTCTCTCTCTCAATCAAGGCTTATCATCCGGGCGTCGTGGCTCGCCTCTCTCTCTCTGTCGCACTCGAGTGTCCCGCTCGCGAGCTGCTTCCTTTAAAGCCCCGCTCGTCCAACGGGATGATGATTGTCTCCTCGGCAGCCGCCTCCACCCCACCCCCCCTCGGCTCTTAAATGGCCGCGAAGAAGGCGCTCTTTTTCGCGAAGCTCGAGCGAGCGATTAAAAGCGAGGCTCCGCGAGAGCCCAGCCACGACGAAAAAAAGCCTCTCCCCGCAGCCAACTGCCGCCAATATGAAAACACTATCTGGTAAGCCGTGGGATACACAGCAATGTGCTGAGGCCTGCAGGCCACGAAAAATGGGCTCTTCTCTTCCTCCTCCTCCTCCTCCTCCTCCTCTCTCTCTCCCTCATCCTCGCTACGCCACTTTCGTCCCTCCCTTCCACTCGTCCCGCGAAATACAAAGTCGGACGGAGAAAGATAACGAGAGGCTAGCTGTAAAGCGAGGCACAAAAGAAAGAGAGAGAGAGGTTGTTGTTTGCCGTTAGCTCGTTGCCGAAAAGCTCACTTCCGTGTCTGCGGTGGAAAAAATGTCGGGGCGGGGGTGAGGTTATATGTTACGCGAGGCAAAACGAAAGTTGGCCCCTCTGTGATACTGCACACGACGATCGCTCGCTCGACCTTTCAAAAGAGCGAGAGAGTGGGTGGGAGGTGGTGGGGGCGAGGGGGACGGGGAGGGGGGAGGAAGGAAGGAAGATAGGGAGTCGTGGCAGCTCGTTTATGAGGTCATCCAATGCCTACTTCAATCCTTCTCTAAAAGCAATTATGCGCACGACGTTTTGCCAAGCTGGAAAATCATGTTTTCCTTTTTTACTTCTCCCGCCTTCCCCCTCGCCCACTTTTCATTCCTTTTTTCGGAGAGAATGAGCTGATGACATAAGCTACGTGAACATCGCGGCTCTTTTAGAAACCGTTGGTGCAGGTCTCCGGTTTTCTTCTGCTTTGTCGACTTGTGTGCTCTTTACGCATTGACCTCTCAATCGCGTATTTGTATTTATTATCAAACAAAATCTTTCAATACGATATTAATATCTTGATATAATTCTACTTGTGTGCGTGCGTACGCACGCGGATACACGCATACTCGCCCGTACGCACCGAGTCTCGAAGCCCCCTTCCCTCTTGCGCGCACGCGCACACGGGCGCGCGTACGACAATTAAGAAAACACGCGCGCACGGATATACATTATTCATGCGCGCTGATCATTTAATAATGAACAAATAGAAATGTATAATATACTTGGCACTTCTCCTTTACTTATTAGGGCGTACGGTTCACTTGCAAACTTAATAAATAGATTATTATTATTAATAATTTACTTTAACGCGATAATCAATGCTTTTTTTCATATATATATATTTGAAATATTTGTATTACCACGAGAATGCAATCGGGAATTAAAAATTTACGTTGCTTTTAAAATTTAATACTAAGATTAAAATGAAGTT
The DNA here is from genome assembly GCA_030522565.1 of Ceratosolen corneri. Lineage (NCBI taxonomy): Eukaryota > Metazoa > Arthropoda > Insecta > Hymenoptera > Agaonidae > Ceratosolen > Ceratosolen corneri. Next base: position 23,553 of record JAPYYT010000573.1, read on the forward strand.
TAAAGGAAATAAAAAATCCAATGTTCTTTTATGTTTGGTCGATTATTGAACAGCAGTTCGTATATTATAAAAAAAAGTGTTGTGAAAATGCATTATTTTTATCACTGAATTTTTCTTTTGCGTAGAAAATCGTTTTTTATAAAAAGTTTTAATGTCAAACGATGTAAATTTTCTTTTTAATTTATTTGCATAGAAATGTTTGTCTCAGGGATTACAATAGAATATCTATGCTATGTTTTCTCTGCTTTTTTAATGCAAAAATAAAAAAGAAAAGTGAAAACTGGATAATCTAATACTTAATTTTACCTCTCTGTCAATTAATTGTTGTATTTTTTTATTTCAAATTTCATTAATTCAAGCTCATGCAATAGAAAGTCACTCAAACAGTCATTGATAACATCACTTCTTTTTTTTTTTTAAATGGATTCACAATTTCAAAATGAATCCCACGAATATAAAATTACTATTCGGGTCCTATTAATTTGTTTTATCCAAATTACATAATTAAGTTTGTCTTAAATAATAATTTCATTCTTTTCAAACGCTGCGAATTAAACGAAAACGAAATCTTTAAGAAACTGATTATAGTGTTTTCTTGCCAATAATATCATAAAACGCGATTTTTCAGGACCTCACAATGGAATGACTTTCTCATAAATTATTGATAAATAATAAAAGTGGACCTTTAAAAAAAAATCCATGCCAGCTAATATCGTGGATGAAATCTTATTACACGTGTTTATTAATGTTCTTTTCCACAAATATTGACGCTACAACGACGCTCAAAAGCTTTTTAGAAATAACATTGCCCCACATATATATATATATATATATATATATATATATATATGTATATATCTTATATGTTCAACTTATGAAGTGTATGATGATTTTTTATCGAGTTTAGCGCCATTTTTATATACCAATTGTCCGTTACACTCTTTTTAAAAATAATATTTACTATGTTAAATTGATGTTCGTACTCTTTGATGCTCCAAGCATCGAAAACAGCCAACGCACAAATAGAATTCTATGTCTCTCTAATGATAGAAATATCCAACAAACGAGAAAATTGAATTTAATATGAAAAATTGTCTATTAATTCATATTGTCTATCAATATTTTGCACGCAATGAAGCTCGTTTTAGGTTCATTATCGCTTTTTAAGCGATTCAATATGACATCTTAATAAGTATAAAAGGAGGCGCAGGTGGGCGCACAAGGCCGAGACAGAGAGGGAGCGAGCAACTGAGACCGAGGATTTATTTCAAGAAAGGGCAGTGCCTTTGCTTGATAGTACATGGAGAGAGAGAGAGAGAGAGAGTCAAGAGTACCGCAAGAGAACTCCAGACCGCATTATAATATAAGAGAGGAATATAGAAGGGTTTGGTTGATATCTCTCCTGCTCTCCCGCATGTCTAACAATGCAAATATCGAGTTACTTGAGAGTTGCTAGAGAATGACTCGGGAGTTGCGGTTGCGAGAAAGGGAAATATAGAGCGAGAGAGAGACCATTTGGGCCAAACTATTACTAATACAACCATACAACTATTATTACTAGTGTTGTGGCCATTCCAAGTTAGGTCACGCGATGATGTTATCTTATGTTGACTTCTCCCTGCTTTCTATCTATCCTCTTCTTTACTCTATCTCTCACCCTCTCTTCAGCCCCCACGTCACACACGCACGCACGCACGCACACACACACGCACACACACTTTCTCTCTATCTCTATCTCTGTCGCTCTCTCACTACGTATCATTTTATTTTATTTTGCAGTTTTTTTTTTTATTTTCAAGTTTTGAAATTATGAAATTACCACTTTCTAATTACATAACTCGTCGAAGAAAGTAGTGTACAAAATAATTTATTAAATATTTTTCATTACTTTTTCGAAGTTACTAAATAGTAATAATAATAATAGTAGACTGTAGAAGTGCTCTAACGTTTTTTTCTTTTTTTTTCTTTTTTGCTTCGCTTGTAAATTTACAGCAATTATAAACAAGTGATGTGAGCTTACTATTCTATAATATTTGAAAGGTAAGATTTAAAATGAAAGTGACAATATTCCCAATCTCTACGAAACTAAAGCGTCTTTTCATTTTATTTATCTAAATTTGTCGCTTCATTTTAAAACTGCTTACAATGGAAAGGTTACTCATTACTTTAATGCTAATTATATCATCGCGCAAATTTTTATATGTAAATCTGACTTGCACAGTATCACAATGCTCGCAACCATATTATTATTCATAAATCGACTCTAACGAAATTCACACGCCGTTTACCACACATCCTACATATTCCTACGAATCCCGCAATTTACGACAGAGATAGAGAGCATTGGACAGAATAACAAATACATCTATATTCATGCCAAGTACAGCGGCGCTCCTTTTATTGCGCCTTTTATTCCGTGCGTGCTCCTCTTCGATCAAATAATTATGTTGGCCACCTCCTCCCGGCCTTGGCCAGATCCACCATCTGCAACTCACCTCTCGTATCCTCGAAAGCTTAATAATTCAGTTTGGGGCCGAAAGTCCAGGCAGTCCTTGGCTCCTTTAGCCTTCCTTATTTCGCCGTTCCACATCTCGGACGTTTCCCCGTGTTTTGACAAACGCTTACTCTCACCTCCTTCCTCGATCGATTGCCCAAGAGCCAAGATTTTCGCGGCCAATCACCATTTATTGACGAAATTGCCAATTACGGTAATACATTGCGCGCACACACCTCCTATCCGCTTGCATCTTAAATATTGGCAAACTGCTGTGCATGAAATTGTCTAAGATAAATAATAAAAGTGTATTGATTTAGCGTTTAGTTTAATCATAGCTTCTTCGCTTCAATGCTTCCCCGATGTAACAGTAGATTGTAAGTAAAGTCTGTGTTGGGCGATTGTTGGCCAAATAATTATCATTAATAAACATTAAGTCGGATGGACGTCACATTTGATCAACCGGGTCATCGTAAAATTCTGCACCTCTCAATGCAACTCTCGATCATTGTCCAGCTCGTCGTAATCATCGATCGAGTAGACTTCTTGTACTATCGGCTTTTAAATGAAAGTAGCGGTTGCGTTGCAAGAGGCGATATCCAGTCCGGGAGCTTTGTAACGGAAGTCCAGCAAATGACTCGTAAGGTTCGCCCTTTAAGGGGGGGGGGAGGGGGACGCCTAAGCCAGGAGTGCCCTCGTGCAGCGGCCTCCTCGGGGTCTTATCGCGATTTGCATAAATTCATAGTTCCAGGCCTTGGGCCGAGGTCTTAGAGGGCGCGCGCGCGCGCGCAGCCTCGCCCCACCGGCCAAGTTTCCCCGAGCCCGAGGATTATTTTGTCGCAAGGGCTGCCGGTTTAGTTGGCCGAGGGTCGCCGACGCCCTCCTTATTGCCTGATTATACAGCCAAGCATTGGCTTTTGTCTTATTGGCAATGAGATGTAGTTGACGTTCGGGCAACGGGAGCTCGTGTCCGAGCGTGCATTTGATGCCGACGAAGGCGGATCGACGCCCTCGATCGGGCTTCTCGATCGCCCGTTCATCCCGGCTTTTCGCGTCGCCTATGGCTTATTTGCACTCTTGCCTACGCTATTCCGGAATTACGTTCCATTCCGCTCGTACTTTGCTCAACGATGGTTCAGCTATGGATTGCAAATAGATGTAATTGTGCGTTAGTCTCACTAGCGAGCGATCGACCGCATTGGATATTAACGCAAGGTCGTTAATGTCCTCGCAGCAGGGCGATAGCGGGGCCAAAGATGAGGGAGGAAAGAAGGAGAATGTTGATAAAAGAGTCGCGGATCGATCGATAATGACGTCGACAACAAATGGGAAAATAATGGCGGAAGCACGTGCCACGCGATTTTCCAATCTCTCAGGGCCAATGATAGGCCAGCGTCACTTATCGGCAAAAACGATGTACTTCTTAGTAAGCACTATAATCTCAAGAAATTACGTACATCGAAGCGATTTCCTGGAGGAGATGGCCATCTTCGGCTTTTCCCGCCTCTCGCAATCGCCTCATCAACACGAGACGCCGACGAGGACGCTGACGACGAGGATGACGAGGACGACGAGGACGACGCCGACGAGGACGACGAGGACGACGAGGACTACGAGGACGACGAGGACGACGACGACGACGAGGACTACGAGGACGACGAGGACGAGGACGACGGGGACGAGGACGACGAGGACGACGAGGACGACGAGGACGACGAAGACGACGAGGACGAAGACGACGAGGACGACGAGGACGACAACGACGAGGACGACGACGACGAGGACGAGGACGACGAGGACGAGGACGAGGACGACGAGGACAAAAACGCGGGTTAAGCGACGGGGATGGTGGAGCTCGTGGAGGGGAGCCGCGCAATCGGAGAAGAGTGCGAGTACCCGTCACCTTTACCGGGGCCCCGATAAAATATTCAGTCGGCCGCGGTCTGAGGCACAGACACACACACACACGCGCGGGGAGCGTAGGTAATTCGTGGCAGCGGCCGCCTTGTGTCATCGTGGATGAGACAAGTACGTGACCACAATCGCTGGCTCGTATCAGAAAATGTCTACACCACGGGGCTCCTATAAATACGATAAATAATTTATGTTGCGAGTGGGCGGGCGTGCATCCGCAAAAATTCCATTCGCCAGTGGTGTGCGTCGGCCTTTTTTCTTCTCATGCACCAAGGACGGTGCGGATAATGAGGGGAAATTAGTCGGGTGTTTTGAATAATTGATGGCGGTGTGGCGCCGCTGGGGGGAGGGGTGGATGGGAGCTCGTTTAAAATTGCAGTTGCGTTCTTAGTTGCGACGCGACCTTAAGGAATTCTCGAGTCGGAATGGGAAATTAGCATGAAAATGTTGGATGTATCTCGCCAATCTTGACTGCTTTAGGAATGCGTTGTCGCGCATCGAGCTTATCTGGATAAATCGCGTGCTTATAGTGTATTGCTCCGGCAACCTATTGTCATTGTTAATATAAGGCGAATTTAATATTTATAGTGGATTTTCGAGGAATGCTTACTTCGAGGATTCGAAGTTGGATGATTTCGGATGATTTCGGGTGATTTCGGATGAGTTCGGATGATTTTCGGTAATGGCAAGGTGGCGCTCAATAAAGGAAAAAGTTGTTGGCGTGATTTTGGCGGGGGAACTGAAACGCGGAGGAATAATAAGATATGATATATAGTACACGTATTGGCTAGCTAAGCAATATCGACATTCGTTGGATAATTATTTCGCAATATGCTCGCCCAACATTATCGGCCATTACATCAATTGAATTATATAATTGAGAGTCGACATTTACGGTCGTGCATTCTTTGCTTATTTCTCCACGTGTGCATTACTTGTTTTTTTTTTTTTTTTCTACCAATAAGAGGCATACGTACTCCTTATACGTAATAAAGACCTTAAATGTTGACTGAATATGCGTCCGTTAAGGCATCTAATTTTATAATAGAATAGTCGCATAAATAGACTATATTTGGAAATGTAGGAGAAGCTCGCGCGATTCGTATATTAAAAAGTATTTAAGAGCACAATGGAAATTATTTAATATAAATAGATAAATAAATATTATACGCTTTCAATCTACATTTGTTGGTGTAGCTCTCGGTTTTAGGTGAAGAATTTGTCACAAAACGCTATATGAGAGGGGGAAATTTACATATCTCAAGACAATGTGTACGTGCGTGTGGTCAGCATTATTTTTTTTTAGCAAAAGCATTACAATACGCGAAAGCTGAATTTTATCACTCACTCTATAATATCTCGATTTTCGATTCGACTTTCAATTACGGGGCTAACAACGGATCCTCGTCCAATGCTTATTATCGTCTATTGTCTATTGTTTTAAAGAAAGTGAGAGCAAGAAGAGAGCAAGCTCAGTCAGATCGTCGATTTATTCTGTTCATTGCTCTGGCGTTAAATTGCGCCGGATGAATAATAATTTGGCAAAATAGAGCGCACCGAGCGTTAAGGCGACCCAGGCACTTTGAGTCTTTCAGGGAAGAAATCATTGGAATCAAACGCCATTGGTTCAAGTATTTGCATCCCATTGATGAAGGTAGTCGCCTCCTTAGTCCTATATCATTTTCGTAAGCAGAGGCTGCTTAAATACTCATACTCGTTGATCGATGCCTCTGACTTGTAAGAATGAGAATGAAAATAATGTGGCTAAGTATTATGAAATAGTGGGGGGATCGAGGACCCCGGCAAAATGTGCAAAAGTGCATAGGAAAGGAGCGGAGGTCCCGGGTGGTGCGGGCGGTGCTTTTGGGCAGCGTTTGGCTGGGGTCACAGCTGGGGTACAAGGAGGGCGGAGGAGGGCCGGAGGTGGTTGGGATGGGTCGGGAGGAAGCACGAGGGAGCGAAATCGAGAAGGCTTTGATTTTTCGACCACGACTTTTGAAATCGGCCAGTCCTTGGGCTTCGGATTCGATTAGCCGGCGAGCGTGGCGTTTGATCTTCGGCGGGGCTCATTAAGTAGGCTTTGACGAGGCTCCTGACCGGGGCCGACAAAAACGCGGCTCCTCCGCGTCGCCGTGAATCGCAGTCATTACGTATGGATTCGAAGGGGGCGAGAGTCCGCCGACTGCCCCCTGCCACCCCCCGGCACCAGCTCTCTTATCCGCGAGAAATTTCGGCAGCGTCATACCACGCGAACTGCAGCTCCACCGGAATATAGAAGGGGATGCACTGGCGACAGCGGTGGCGGTGTTGGCGGTGGCGGTGGCGGCGGCGGCGGCGGTGGCGGCGACGGCAATCGTCGTATAGTCGTTCGCGGGGATTGCCGGCGAGGCGCGGTGCAGTCTGTTGCCATGGCGACCCACGCACCGTCAATGGACATTCTCGTCCTCTCTTCCGCTCTTCTCTTTCTCCCATTTCCTCCTATCTTCTCATCAGCTCCTTCTCTCCCTCTCTCCCTCTCTCTCTCGGTCGCTGCGCTTGGCCCATTCCACCCCATGTAGCGATGATCCAGCGGCTGGACAGCGCGGGCGTGCGTGCACACATGCAGCGAGGCCGGGAGCAAGCGCCGAGAGTCCTGAGCTAAGCTCCGCCAAAAACACTGGTCTCTTATTACCCCGCTAATCCCCTCAATTGTCTTCCAGCGACTCGCCCCAACGCTTCAGCGAGCCCTTCAACTCTGGCTCCGCTTCCTCTCTGCCCACGAGGCACACTCTCTCTCTCCCTCGGCCCTCTTGTAGCGGCCTCTGCGGTCAAGACGTTTTCGGGAGGGGGGGGGAGGGTACTTGCTCCTCGATTGCCGGATGCTTTGCCAAAAGGTATATAGTTTATGGCCACGTGCGGGGGGCTGAGGCGAATTTTCAGCCCGCAAGGGGGAATTGTAGCAGATAACTTCTTTGCATAGTGATGCATAGCGGTTGGGGAGGGCTCGATCTTCTTTTTTTCTTCCCCCGAAGCGGCCGTCCCGTCTCGTTGCCGCGAATAAGATTTAATTGTTCGTATTGGCGGACGATCTCTTAGGCCGTGCATAAATCCCTTCGGCGCTGTAGTCAATTCGAGGAATTAGATGGATCTATGCTTGTGCCGTGGCTTGATCGGCCTGTTGGGCTTCGTATTTTTCAAAGTAGGCATTAATTGAAGATTTGAGGCTTTTATTTAGCGTGCTGGTAGTAAAAGTTGATGGGATTGTAATGAAAAGATGTCGGGAGTAGGAAAACTTGTGGGACGTGTGATTCTTCATTGGCGACTTTAGGCAATATTTCTTCCGAGCCGATGTATTTATTTTCATAATTATTGTCACTTTATTCATTACACTGCTCAATGTAATTTTCGGAAAAAATGACGTGGGCGAATATTGGATGGAATTTGGAGCAGTTACGTTTGACTTAAGAGGTCGTTAAGAGCAGTATTTTGCGCGAAAAAGTGACGTAAATTGAAGGCAAATTATCCGAAATGCATAATGTGGACACTAATGTGGATGTTATGAGCTGGAGTCATAAGAAGAGAGATGCTTAATATGTGATTGAATTGTCGGGGAAGGGATATCATTGTATTAATCGTGAGAGATTATGTTCGATTAACAGAAAAGATTGTAGGAATGAAAACTTTAAGGTTGTAAGTTGAGCTTTAAAATGAAATCGACTTTATAAGTAAGAGAGGCAAAATTTACAAGCGCCAATGTAATAAATCGTAAGCTCGTTTAGCGCGCGCTGCCATTTAATGTCAGTCTTAAAGATGTCAATTTGTTATAAACAATTGAGCATTGTATTATGCTCTCTCGAATTAGGCATTGGACGCACTCGTCATTCGTACTTATCTATAGGCTCTCGGCTTATCAATAGGCATTCGGGCAACAGCTTATTTCCATAAAATATTTCAAATAATCAGCAACGCCTCCGAAGCTTTGGTAAGCACTAAATGAGCAGCGCACTAAAGTTTGCTATTTTGCTGTAATTAAGTCAAACGATGCTCTCCTTTTTTGGCAAAATTTTCAATCTGCTCGACCTGCCTCGTCAAGCTCATTAACGCCATTATATCATTGTCTCCTCTTATTATTATTATTATTATTATTGTCACCTAAATTATTGCTAAATACTGTAAATATTTGTGCTAAGGCTCGTCATTAATTACGAAAGCGAATAATAAATAATCAATGGCTCTCACTTTTTCGATAAGAATAAAATTTCCTATCAACGCTAGCCTGCTGGTAGCATCCATATAAGTAAATTTCAACTGAAGAGCTATTCTCATTAGAGTTTTTTACTATTATTTCTATTTGCACTATCTTTTTCTGATTTGCAACACTAACACGCCATGTAATAAAGACTTTTTATTTTTCTATCAATTTTTTGCCCGAACAATAACAAATAGGCGAAGAAGTTTTTGAAAAAAGTATATGGGCACGCTTTTGCCGTATTCCGTTACTTGTAGCATCCGCGCTGTATTTCTTTTTTTTTCTCACTCTCTCCTTTTTTTTTTTTTTTTTTTGTATTTGCAGGCCAGTTCTTCTCCGCAATTTCCTTTTCAACGGCCTTTTAAAGCATTGATCTGCGGCTTCACGGCTTTCGAGTATGTATTTAAGAACAATTGTGCCGATTTATTGTACTATATTATCACACAATAATACGTATCGATTGAGTAATGAAAAAATTCTTCATACGTGTTGGTGAGAGTTTGCACCTAAGGTTTCGTTTTTCGGCAAATTACTTGACATTCTTCTTTTTAATGAGACGTTTGCAAATGCAGAGAGCAAAGTACATGTGAATTGAATAAACTTCTTCAAACTTAGAGACGTACCTCCAAGTATATGAAACGACAATTGATCAAAATCATGTTTGTCAAGCGTATTATTCATAATTTACACAACTAGGAAAATAATTTACTTAGGTGTCAAGATATATCGGCCTTTCTCTTAGCTGAAAATCCTTGCAATAATATTCCACTCGCCAATCCCAACAGACTTTAAACATTCAAACGTTTCATTAAATGCAATGACATTGTACACCGGCATAATTAATCCGATTTGTCAGCGGTAAATATTTTCACAAACATATCAACGCCGCGTGCTACCTCCCCATAAATCAACCTTCTTCCTTTCTAAATACAAGCAACAACAATAATACTCTTTTAATTCGAATTTTTATCTACATCGGTGCTCGAGTTTTATAAGAATGCAAAACCAATAAACAACTTTTGTTATTATTGCATGTAACGTATGCAATCGGCTATCACGTGAATTATTACTACGAATAATCCGAATCGGCGTGACTCTAAATTCCACAACTTTTGACAAACATCTTCCTCGTATTACTCCTAATACTTTCATGCGGGTAATGTAACTCGGCTGCCCGATTAAAAAAATAAAAAGTCCGCGTGGAAAATTCCCAACGAAATGGAGTCACGTGACCAAAAGTCACCCTTCCAAAAGTCTTTCCAACAGTCTCGAGAATTTTATTCCCATTGCATTATGAACTGGGCAAGTATTTTTTCTCAATAGTGGCCGTTGATTGTTCTCGACAATAATTTATTCAATTTTGCTACATTATGATAATTTGTGATAATATTGACACGAGAAAACTTTGTCGAAATAGTTGAAAGTATTGCTAGATATTCCATGTCATTGTAAATATTAGGATTTTAACGGGATAAATTAGCAAAATTATCTTAGCAGCGGAGAAACTGATTTTCATACGTAAAAATAATTATCCTATATTATCGACAAATTAGGATAAATAAAAGACTCACTATTTAAAAATGATAAACGTTTGATATTATAATGAAAGAACTTTTTCTTCATAGAATCTATATGATAACTATTCGTTGCTGGTTTCATTTTCATGAAAGTATATTTGCATATTCTTTTATCAATACAGATATTAAACTAGAGATAAAATTAAAAAATTTAAATTAGTTATCGCCTTACTTTTAATACTAAGAAGTGATAATGAAGTCAAATCAACAATTAAATTTCTTCATAGAAACAGAAAACGCAAGGTAATGCTTATAATTCTTTTTTTTTCTCATGTCATTGCTATAATGAAAGTAAGTTTTTCATTAAATGGCATTAAAAAGACAATTATTGTAATTCAAATCATAATATTCGATAAAATAAATGACAATTATAAGAATTATTAATACATATAAATATTATATGTTCCATCAATTTCCAATCACATGATAATTTTATTTTAACGTAGTAATATAAATTTTCTCAATACATTTCAATAGTTACAATTGCCTCCTTTTATATATTTTACATTTAGCATTTTACAATTAGTTAATTATCTATTGCATTATAATATCGTTTATCAGCATTAAATAAGAATGTATTTTCCAATCACGCAATATCGTAAATAAGGATAAACGTATCTAGCTGATTACAAAATATTCGCTTGTTATATCATTTATTCATATTGAGTTTGATTTATTACAATAAATTATTTAACCAACGAATTGCTCAATCGTCATTTTTCACACACGTGTGTGTGTGTGTGCGTAAGGTGAAAGGTAAGAGCTATATTGACGATACCATTTATCGATCTGCTTATAGAACTATTTATAATTCCTGTTATACACAATTATTTACAGTGATTACATATTATTGATAATTGAAATTTGAAAAGGCAATAACGGTTAATAATGAAGTTTCATTTATATTTATGTACGAACACATTAAAAACATATAGAATTTTTATTCACATGGATATATTGGCATCGAAGCAATGTGCATGTAAAGTTACTTCAAAATCCTTATATAAACTATATAGTAATAAAAAAAAAAAAAAAAAAACACCATTAGCTTCTGTTCACAGAATGTATAAATATTTTAAATTCAATACTTTCTAATAAGATGTAAGTATAGTTGTTTTTAAAGAAATTTGTTGCTTTAAAGCTCTTGAATTTTATTGGTACGTTGTAGAAGCATCGATTATCTTTAAATAAATAATGAATTGAGTTTTCTATTTGTGAATTAGTAGAACAACATTTAGAAATTTGAGAATCAAGGAAACAACGAGAAAATCTTAGATAATACTTCAAATTTGACGTGATTTTGAGAAAATAAATTTTTTTTCAAATTTTAACAAATTTTACGAATTTCAAAGATTAAGTGATTTTAAATTTTAGGAGTTAAATTGCGAGAGAACAAAATGAAAATCAGGCGAAAGTTTTCAATGGCTTTTCATATCTATTTGCCATTTAATATGGTTAATGCTTGATGTAATCTCGTCAAGTTTAAATGTAAATATTGCATCTTTTGGCGCTGAAGAAGTAAAAATCTATGAGACTAATGTGAAGGAATATTATCAATTTATCTCGAAATATAAAATCTGCAAATCTAAAATATTTTAAATAAATAATTACGGAGCATGTGCTCTCCGATGTTTGTACCACTTGATCATATTCGATGTATTTAATAATACTGTTTATTTTTTATGTCTGAGACACTAATTGCATTTAATTGATTCTCGTTGTTATTAGGAGAATAATTATAAAGTACAGGAGTAGAGCAATTAGGGCAGATATTATTTGCAAAATATAGACATGAAAATACGAGAGATTAATTCTCGTAGAGCACTGTGCGCTAAAAAATGCACCCAAAATGACCGCTTTGAAAGCTAAAAATGATAAAAAATCTCAATTTTTTTCTCAATTAGCATTTCATTATTTTAACTTGATGCGCAGATGAATAGTTTTATAAAAATGTTTCCTCGGCAAAACCTTTCTGATAGAGACAAAATAAGATCTAAAAGTTCCCCATATATTTCATCCCCACTATCGTTTGAAGCCGCATCATGGTCTATGGGGTCAGTTAATTAATCTTATTCATTAAACTCGAGAATGGAATTTAAAGAGACTTTGCTAATTGTATTTATTATGGCAATATAAAATTAGGATGTCTTTATTAGAAAAGTTAAATTAACTTAGTTGTTCTGCTAACTTACCAAACTTTTCTTTTACAATGAAACTTCAACATCAAGCTTTAATGACATTTTTTACATAAGGCCGAGCTCATTTTTAATAATTTTACATATGCTTAACTTAAATTAACAAAAAAATCAATCCCAAAGTACGTTAAAAGCATGCTTGCCAAATTATTTGTTTTTATTCTAAACAATTTGTCCACATTTCACATAAAAACTTGGGCGCGCATACATGCAAACACACACACACACACACACACATATATATATAAGCTTAATAATATTTTATAATTAAATCCTAAGGAATAACAATGTTTGTTACGGATTATAAATAGTAATATATCAATGTTTGGTAACCTTGATTTTACGATTTTGTAATTAATAACAAGTACGACTTAAAAATATTCTCTTATTTATTGTGTAAAATGAAAGTATCAAATTGCCGTTGAACGGAATCTCTGGAAAAATTAAAAAATAAATAAGTATTTGAATTTTGCTCCACCATGCATTTTCAAGCTGAATATATATATATATATATGCATGTATGTGTATATGTATGTAAATGTGGACACCGACGACATTATTAATTATGATTTCTATTCCACAAATCTCAAGACTCGTAATTTCGCATAAATTGTCTCTTCTTCCAATACTTGAACGACCATTTAAATGTCTTAATGACTTTCAAATTTCCTTAAAGCGCCACTTACGTCCAAGATTCAAAAGAATAAAATCCAACGAGTATTAATCACTCGTAGGATATTTAAATTCGAATGACCCAGTCGGTTGCACCGAAACGCCCTTATAAATATTCGAAAATATTTAAAGCCGATGGACCGAAATCCCCGGCCCTGCTCAACCGTCCTCCCAAACTTACTCTGAATTTTTCCAGCGCACACACTCGCGACTCCTTCCTCCCATCTCATCCCCGTCCCACCGACCCCCCACTCCATACCCTCCACCATCCCAAGCTACCCGAAAATCATCAAAACAATACCAACCGATCTCCACTTCGCCGAAGACCAATTGACACTACTGGCACAGTGACCTCCGCCCCTCCCCGCACCCACGCTCCCCGAAACGCCGGATGCCGAAGATTCCGAGGCGAGGACGCGAGGCGCGACCCTCCTGGCCCATCCGTCGCTCCTCTCCTCCTCGATCGCTCCACAAGTCGACGCTGGAACGTTCGGCATCCTCGACCACGCGTTCCTGAGTGCGGACCGCAAGGTGTCCGACACGACTTCCGCTATTCCCACACGGAAGTGGCCGAGCCAAGACTCCTTCGAGGCTGCAATTGATTCACCCCTACGTCCATAAGCACCAATGATCGAAGATCATCAGAGCATCGTCGTGCACCTGTCCCCTCGCGAATTTGCCTCCATTACTACCGAGATGCCACAGCAAACGCATTAAACACGAGCCACGAGAGCTCGGACTCGATGGCTAAAGCAAAAAATAGAGAGGCCAGCTCGCCGATGCGCCTGTTGCACGCTCTCCCGCCATACACTGGCTCGCTTAAAAATCTAATCGAAGGAGCTGCTTTGAGCGCCGACGAGCCGCCCTCCCACGAGCCGCTTTTACTCTCGCCAAATAAAGAAGCGAAAAAGGTACCGAGTGACCTCGATTGGACACCAAAGGATGCTCGATAGTGCCTGAGCCGGCTGCGCCGAATCGCTATCGATGCGTTTACCCGTAACGAAGTGCTCCCGAGAGCGGAACACCATTACGCGCGCAACACCCCACTCTCTCCTCCTCCACGTGTTTATTTCCACAATCAGGGGAGTCATAATACTATTATCAGAGGGTGGTTAACGGAGCGGGCGGACTTTACTCCCATTCCAAACCAACACCCTCGCAACCTGCACCGCTACCTCCCCCCCGCCCCGCTCTTTCAATCGTCGCCCAACCCACCTCCTCCTCCCCCGCTGTGCCCTCTGTACCCACTCTCTACCCACCGCCCGCCCCCCCCTCGACGCGTGTGACCCACTGGCGGTGCCGCGACCTCCGACAGGCCGAGACTTGATTGGTTTCTTGCCAACATTGAAGGACCGAGACTTTTGAGAGCACGTTTGCTCAATTCGGCTTATTGGACATCGAGATATGGTCGTTCGCATCCAAGAAATTGCCTCGAAACTCTATTCAACCACGCTACAATGCTATATTCGGGCAATTTATAAGCCTAATGTAACTACAAATTGTTAGTCAATTGGACAACTTATCGCCAGCAAACATTGGGGTTGCGAAGAAAGTTGCATTCTGCTTTCATCTCAAAAACATTGCCTCCATTACACTCTCGACAATAAAGACACTGATAATAAATGTCAGCTTATGAACTCGTAGAAACAAAAATTTCAGATGTAGCTCATTAACTAGAGTGAAACGAAAGAATAGGCGAAGAGAAGCAATGTCTAACGTCAGTCGAGTCGATTTCTTATTTATTACATGCAAATATATAAGTATGCATTACCCAAACAGCATTACCCAAACATCCATGTCCTTCGAGCATTTTGTGCATTATTATTTTTTCCATATAGAATTCGCTTTGTCCGGGCAGACGTTATTTGGGATGCTGTAGGCCACGATGAAGCAACGGCCAAGTTGAATTTCATAATTCACGCGCTCCTCCTTTTAAAATGAAAACGAAATGAAAAAAAAACATGCAAGGAATTCAGCAGAATTTTGTTCCTGAAAAGCGTTTTTCATAATGTTCATAAATACAGAAAGAAGCTGGAGCAAACAGTTTTACAACACTCGTTAATGGCCTTATTATTATTATTGTTATTGTTTTTTTTGCATTTTTCATTTAAGCAACTGTGTGCGCTTACATAATTTATTAGCGTCACGAAGTTGTTGTAACGTATATTGAATGATTTGGTGTACTTGGCGGCAAAGTTTACATTGCCGTTGTTCCGTGCAGTGCCGTGACCCGTGCTTTATCGGATCCCTCCTCAATAACTCCAAGAACTACAATTAATATAAATAAGTTGGATTTATAATTTCCAGTGCAATGAATCTCGCCTGCCGCCACGAATATATTGGGAATAAAGTTTATTAGATCTGTCGCTCGTCGCCGTTGGTTCCGCGACGCTGACGTGTTTGATTTATTGTGACGGTCTTTCGTTGTCACTTATAAGTTCATCTCCATCAACCCTTTCCACATAAAATCCAATGCGAATGCCGATTTTTAATATCAGCATTGTCTTGTAGTTTGTTGTCGACGCTTTTCTCACGCTCGCACACACGTCTGGACTTGGCATCGATCTGCTTCAATCGGCGCTGCTTCGTTGCTCAAACCCGTTCGTTCAACTAATTTTCATTTCTCATTCGCCCTCTCTCCCTCTCTCCCACTCTCTCTCCCATCGTATCACTCCGCTCCTCGCCCATTCTCTTCTTCCTTTTTTTCACTCGACTTTTATTCTCGGCCGATTAAAGCGAGTGCAGCTTTATCGTATATCCACGCACGACGCCGCTTATTCCATTCTGCTCGGAAATTTAACGACGAGGGCGCATCTTTTTCCCAGCTGCAGAAAATACTTTCCCAATTCTGCAACCCGTTGGGCATAATTTTTTTTTTCCCCTCTTCCCTTTGAGCCTCTTCCAAGTGATAAACCACGTTGCTTTAACGTGGACGTAATAGCGATTCGACTTGTTTTTCCAAGCTTTAATTGTCAAAATAATAATCGAGCCCGGGCATTGGTACTACTTGGCTCCTATAACTTTTTCGTTATGATTGGGCATTGCTGGCATTGACCAAATGTAACAATTACCGAACAACCAAGCTTCCCAACAAATTAGATTTCTCATTTTTCAATTCTTCTCGCGCAGACGATCATCGGGTGCTTTCGCCGCGCCGAGGAGGCAAAGCCAAACTTAAATTGCCATTCATTATCTTCCTCGGCAATTGATTTCGTAATGCTGTACATCTAGCCGATCAATTAGAATGCCCCGGTAATGTCATGTAAAAATGAGCAATTTGTTAGGGGAATCGCGAGATATCGTTTCCATTAAACACCGTTACTGGCTCATTTCATCGGCCGTTTCATACAACGCGAATAAAAACAAACTTTCGTTCGAGCTTTAGAATTTTATACGTCAACAAAGTCACTAAAGAGCGCACATCGCTTCAATACAGGACCCGCGAGATAAGGATCCACTCATAAAATCCGGTAATGCACTTTACGTTAAAAATATCATATCCGCGGGATCGGCATTTAATATTTAATTTGGACGCTTTAAGCGGAAACTTTTCTCCGTCCTTACTCGGCCAAGCCTCGAGCTCCTTCATACTTATATAATTTAATTCGGCCGAGCATACAATTACATTATTCATAATTGATCCGCCTCGCAGAAACACCCCAAACGCAATAATCTCCTCGATAATAATAGGAAGATCGAGGCAATCTAGTCTTAGGTACTTGCGACCGAGGGTGGAAGTGTAAGCAAGAGTCCGAGATTCCAATCAAGATTAGGAGGCCGTGGCCGGGGCCAGAAAGCCCAGCACTATCTTAGCTTATCCCCCCCCCCTTATCGCTCTTGGGCCATCTTCAGCCTCAATAACCTCCACTTCGAGATTCGTCCTGGCGACGTCGGACCTTTGCCCCTAACGAGAGGAACACGGCCCCGCACCGACAATGCGCCTCTAGTTTACGATGTGATTCTCGCGATTTCTCGCCACCTCCACCTCCTTCACCTCCACCTCCACCTCCACCTCCCACATTCACTGCCCTCGCAATACGGCATATTCGATTTGATATTCCGTAATTAAAGGTTATTTTATTGCAAGCTCCCGCTACCTGTTACTTCCTCCTCTACCCCATCTTTTCCCTCTCTTTTTCATTTACTTTTATCGATAAGCCCATTGATTTTCTGTTAAAATGAATGTCACCGCAATTATCCGTGTACCGCGACCGGCATTATTATATTAAGCACCCACTCGTAATAACAACAACAGCAGCAGCAGCAGCAGCAGCAGCAGCCGCAAGAATAATGACGATGATAATAATAAATGCCATCGGTTATTTCACTATTTTCATCTTGTCCGTTGCGATTCTCTCGGCCCCCCCGATGAATAATTATTACCTTTCACGTGCATTAAATTCGCACGCAACTCTCGTTCAAGAGCCTTAATAAACAAATTTTCCGCATTCTCTCTATCGAGGAGGAGGCGCGCCTTCATTGCCCCAGACACCAGCCGACCACGAATTTACATCCTCGTTTTGTATCTCCTCGGCCTCCTTCCTCAGCCCAACACCGAACCAACACCCACTTCGGCCCCGCGCAAATCAACACTCGCGCTAATAATGCCCATCATCCGATTAAAAGTAACGCTCAGCATTAGGACGGGCGTGACGTAGGAAAAGCACGGGAGGAAGCGATCGGCTAAAACTCCCCGACAGCCAACCGCATGATTAATGCCTTAACAATCGCATACCTGACCAAACGCACTCGGACGCGCGTATTCGTGGAAGCGCAATGCGAGAGCGAATAATGTAAATATAGTGAAAGAGGAGCGTATGAAAGGAGGCTTGACAGATGGCACGCGAGGGCAGCGGTGCTCCTTAATCGAGAAAGCGCAAAATAATGCGCCGGCGCACCCTCGAGATGAGCGTGGCTGGAAGGGGGCAGAAGTGTCGGAGGGCCCGATGGCACGTCCCGTGTCACCACCACCACCACGTGCGCCTCTTCTACGAGGCGGACAAAACGACGACGACGACGAGGAGCGAGCGAGACGTTACGGTTTCTAATCGACGTTCGAGGCCTGCGATGACGATGTTATTTCGCCACTCTCGTACTTACAATTCTGCATTATAATGAAGTAGCTCGAGTACCCATCCAACTCCATAGTTTGCCGTTAGAAATGCTCGGGCAGCTTTGGCAGCTAACGACCGACGAAAATAAGTTTCCTTTATTAATCCAATATCCTGTCTCTTTATTAGTTGTAAGTTGAGCATAAAAGACCATTTTTTCTAAACAATGCGCTCTTGCTTAATTGACGACGACGACCACGATGATGATGAGCGATTTCTTCTGTCTTTGCTGCTTACCAATAGTGTAACATTAATTATTTATTATGAAGTACTGCGGCTCTCTAATAATGTGTAATAATGAAAGCTGGGGATTCAGTTCACTAGCATACTGCCCAATAAATTGCAACAAGTAATGGAATTGCGTGGAGAGTTTGATTTTTAAGAACCGGCAAGTACTTGTCCTCTATAGATTAAAAAACCGAGGCTCCGTGTGATAAACGTTGAATTAATTGAAATTTACACGCAACACCAGTGGGCATCGACAAATAAAGAGCTGTAAAATAATACTTATTACATATTACAATGGAATGGAATTTAATTACGAATACCAGCGTCCTTGCGGAGCGGGAAAAAAGGGGAAAAAAAAGAAACTCGACTGTTCCGTGAAAGCATACATTTTTCCGGGAGTAAAGTAATATCCGCTGTTTTATTAAATTATTTAGTAGATTTTTATAAAGTCGTAATAAAGCGACATGGAATATATAGGATTTGTAACGTACGAGCACATTTATAGCTAATTTTAAGCCCAAATAATATTCCAATAGTAGCCAAAGTCAAAGAAATTCTTTTTATTCGCTACAGATTGAATTAATTCTTGGATTTAATTCGACGGAAAGTGATTTCTTTGAGGCCAATGAGATTGGCCATCTTGATTTAGGCAATTTAATAGCAATTCGTCAGTCCAAATGTTTCACCAAGATTTATTTGACGAAGGGGCTGCCGCGTTTCCTACACCATAACGTGTTCATTATAACTCATAATAATTATTAAAATTTTTGTCGCTGGGCACCGGCCGATAATCTTTGAAATTTCGTATAATTGCTCGATTATTGCTATTTATCGAGCGAATTGCGCGCCACGTTCTTTGTTAATTCGCAATTTTAAGAGGATCACGAATCGAAATGTTTTTATATCGGTCGTTTATAAATATTATAAATATTTGAAATTAAAGCATTTTAAGCTTTACTTTGCTGAATTCTCATTGCAATTTGAATTTTACATGGAGCATTTCAAAGCTGCCGACAAAACATTATTACCTCGAAAATATGCAGCTATAACATTTTTTGCGCTTTTACGCTTCCTTGTTTTTCGCTTTTGCGTCGGGAATATAATTCGTATCTGTTTAAAAGAAAAAATCATTACTCTTTATTCTCCCTCTGATTTGTCTCATTACCAGTGCTTTTGCCTCCATAAATGCTTAAAGATAAAAATGCTCGGCTGGTCTATCGAGGAAAGCGCCGAGGCTTGCCAATGACGGAAAAGCCACGAGTCAATGTGAAATTGCAGCCCAATATACAGTGGTGTGAGTCCCTCTGCTTACTATTAACTAAGCGAGCGTTTTAAAAACAGAATTGCAATGAAATCCTCGGGCGCATATAATGTTATAGTCAACCGTCCGCGTTCGGCACAAAAGTCCGAGGTCCTTGTACCCTAGCACACACGTAACCACGCACATAGCATGTCCTGGCAATGTCCTTTTTAAATGGCCGGCGCAGGTGCTAAGCCATAAGACTCTAATGCCTTACGTAAACTAATCCCCCCACTGGCGATACGTAATAGCGTTTTTCACCTAATAGGCAACAATGTGGCGGCGCCTTAAGAGCCCTCGAGCGTCAATAGTGAGGGAGCGTTAGCTAAGAAGACGCACGTGTACTTTTAAAATAAGCCTGCTCGCGGTCGCAGAGAGTCGGAGGAAGCGTAAGGAAGCGTAAGGAGTAAGGAGCGAGGAGAAGACCGTTGGGCCACTTGGGAAGGACGTGGTGTGTTCCTCCTTGGGCATAATTCACGGGAGATAAGCCGGTCAACTGTCGGCCAAGGTGGACGGAAATCGTGCTCGCAAGGGGTCCCTCCTTAAGAAAGCCAGCGGTGCATGAAAGTCCTTGGCGGTGAGGCGCGCGACACCTCGGCCACGCGTCGGCAGGCCGGCCCTTTGTGCCCGGGCGGAGTGGGGCGGGGGGCGACGGCCCTCGGCTCCCCAGGAAGCTCGGTGACTCCGGGGGAATCGGCAGAGCGTGTCGAAGACGTTGATCGGATTGTTTAAAGGGACGCGGCCGTTTCTTCTTGGCCTATCGGTCGGGAGCATCTGCCTTGGCTCGCTCGCTTTAACGATTTTGTACGTTAAGTGGCCGGGGCACTGGCACTCGGTCCCCGCCCCCCCCCCCCCATAAGCCCGCCGCCACCGCCGCCGTCTTATTTCGATTCAAACTTTGAGTGCGCGCGCCTCATACGTTCTATTTCCTTTCCTTGGCTGCTCTTGAGGCGGAAATTTGGCGCGCCTCCCCCGAACACTTTTTAGGAAGCCGTGGCGACGGGAAGTGCGATATCTCGATGGAATCCCACGGATTCGCGCCAATGTGTGCCCCGATTTTTGTCCCTTCTACTTTTAATGCACGTGAAAATGCCGAGGCGACATTAAAGCGCCGTTTGTCCAGCGGTGTTACGCGCGTCAATCAAGTGCGTGAAAAAACGAAGCCAAAGTTCACCACGAAAAACGCACAATCGATAATCCCTCAAAGGACTAAAAGAACAGGCTGGGCAGCGTCACGCCCGGTCCATTCGACGAAATGAGCTTGCCTCTATGCCCTCGATAATATTCAATAAATTGCCACTCCCATCACCCCCTCATTCGTTATCACGAGTGCGTGAAATCAGCGGAGAAGAGCGTTCGGGGACAGAAGTCAGTAGAAGAAGGTGCGAGCGATGTGTTCTAGAGCACCTACGGGGGCAATGATCAAATGGTTGTTTGGCCGTTGCTGCAAGTAACGCTGGCTCTAATCTATATTCTTGTGGCCGGTGAGCAGCCGCCATAAAGTCATTTTCGGCGGAAGTTCGCCAATTCACGAAAGCGCGAAAGTCCCTCAGGATTCGGGTGCGCTATTGCCGTAGTCATTGTGGGGCGGAAATCATTAAACGGGAATCCAACTGCATGCATTAGTCAATAGTCCTGGGGGGGGAAGGGAGTGGGCCTCGAGCCCCGTTTTAAGGACACTCGTGCCAGTCGCAATTGATGTTGGTTTGGAGTCGCGTTGGGGGGGGGGGAATAGTCGTGCCAACTCCAGGCAAATCCTGACGCTTTTAGTGCCACTGAATCATGGAGGGCAGTCGTAGGGTGATTGATTCCTCAATTCCGTGTAGTTTA
>JAPYYT010000574.1:0-53406 GCA_030522565.1 Ceratosolen corneri
TAATTTTAAAATAAAAGGCGTGAAATAATCTCCGAATATTATTATAGGAGTCACATTTAAAAGTAAACAAAAATTAATACGTAGCGACTCGCGTTCCACCGGAATCGCGAACATATATATATATAAGTATAAATTATTGATAATTATATTACAATTAATAGTAATTGTACTGTAAAAACTGATTAGTTTAAAAATACTAATATATTAAGTTTAAGTATGAAGTATGATATTTTTAAATTTTATTAAATGTATTTTGGAACTTAATTTAATTATATATTCTAATAATTCTTTACCTTAAATAAGTCAAAGTAAAAAAAATATCATTTTCATTACTCCTCCGCTCGTATAGAACCAAAATTAGTGTACATTTCTCGATTACATCGGTTCATTCGTATGTCACCATCTAATGATTCCTTAATCAATATAAAATAATTGAAAAATTTTTCCCTTATAAAAACACATTTACACGGGTTCAGAAAATAGTTGCAATTTTTCGTTATTTATTATAACTAATGCAAATTTAAACAATGTATATGTGTATATATAGTTAGTATAATTCCAACATTATATTATAGGTGTCTCTAAAATAATATAGTCTCTAATCTCATAAATTGTCTTGCATTTTTATTTTTAAATTCCCTTTATGATACAATTATTTTATTAATCAAAAATTATGTTTTGAAATTATTATAAAATAACTTGTACATTGGTTATTAAAAATTGGTAAAATCTTTTGATACATATGTATGCCTTGTTTTAAATAAATATATATATACACATGCATATATATATTACAGTATTATTAACATTATCTTAAATTTTATTTATATCTTTGTACACAACATGATTCGTTTTAATTAAATATTCATGTTTACATAATGTTTTTTAAATAAAATACTACCAGTCATTTATATAATAAAATTTCCTTCTTTCAATTTAAAAATCATGTTAAAATATTATTCAAATTTCAACGTTCTGTTTGAATTATACTTGTAACATAATCATTTGTTACATGCAATTAAAGTTTGAATCAGGTAATAATGAAATGAAAAACTAATGAAAGACTCTAGATAAAATAATGTCTTCAAATTCAAGTAATAAATTTATCACCCTTATTTATGCTATAATTTTTATAATTTATTCAATAAAATTTCACTAACTAATAAACCATCATGTAAATTAATAAAAATCTTGTAAAATCTTTTATAATATGTGAATTATTCAAATAATTTTAGGGTATTCTATAAAATATTTTAAAGATATTATATGGGATAATTAGATAGGACCTATTATAAAAAATAATTTTTTTCATTTATGATATTATTACATCTTTTTAGCTGCAAATTTATTATCTACATTCCATTACTTTACATGAAATTCTTTCTATTTAGACAGTTATATTTGTTAAATTTTGACAATCTTAAAGTTGAACTTATATTATCACATCTGATGTTTCTTAGTTTATTCTCTAATATATTCCATTCAACGTTTCAGTTTTCACTCAACTTTCAAATTAAAACATATGATGAACAAAAAATAATAGAAATATAAATTATTAACAATAAAAAATCAATATAATAGAAATCACTAAATAAAGGAATTTGTTAAATCTTTAAAGTAATTATAAATCTTGATATTTTTATAAAAATGGTTTAAAAATTATGTTACATGTTTTATGATCAAAAACCTTCATTTCAAATGAAATTTTTTATTTAGCTGCAATAGTTGAATATAATTTGCAAAACCATAATATATTTCATTAACATATTAAAATATAATCTAAATATATAAATTTTATAAACGAATATTGCTATATATAAACAAATTGCATGAAAAATAAAGTACAAACAATAACATTTTGTAGGTTGTTGGTAAACTATATATTTCAAAGAATATGTAAAGTTAAATATTAATATAGTTACAGGGCCTCGTTAAATTTAATCTAGAGAAATGTTATAAAATAGTACAAATAAAAATAAAATACTCTTTTTACATAAATATATATATTTATACCTATACACATACACACAACACACACATATATATATATGCTTATATTTTAAAATATTTTTATATTAAAGTAAATTTATAAACTAATTTTTATTTATTTTTATTAACTGAGCTTTTATTATATACTGCTATTCAAAATTTGATGTAACTAATTTCTAATTTCTATTTAATTTAGGATATGTATTCTGTTATCTTTATTTATAGTAATTGTTAATTATAAAAATATATATTTTTTATTATAACTTTTATATTTTATTTTACTATTTTAAAATTTGTGGTATCTATGAATAATTACGTTACAATATTTTAATATAAATAAATTGTTATATTATCAATTTAATTATATAATTATAAACTTACACGTTTCTCAAGATCTTTAAGTATATATTTTAAGGTACTAATATAGATTGGCAACATCATTCTTTTTTTAACTGGACCTGATTATTAAAAAATTATATTAATTTTAAAAAATAAATAATTTTATACTACTGATTTATACTTACAAAATTGATGGATATCAACAACTTCAATAATAAATGGTCTGACAAATTAAAAATTAAAATGATTAATTTTATTGTGCAATAGAATTATAAGAATAAGTACAAAAATTGAATATACTTCAACAAATACATTAAAACATAATAAATCAATATTAAATACTTAGTAATTATAGAAATATTTTATAAAGTTTTAAGAATCTAAATAAAATATTTCATTTGAAATTTGAAATAATTTTAAACTTATAAAATATGATTTATATTATAATATTATTTCCTTTATAAATATATATGGAACAAAATTTATTAGAATCTATAAAAATAAATTTTGTATATAAACATTTAAAGTTATATTTCTATAAATACAAAAATTGCATTTTGAGTGTAATACAAAATAATTACATTAACTCACTTCTCTTTTGTAGATCCTTGAAGAAGCGCAGATACAGGAATTAAACTATTATCATAACGTCTAAGTTTCACAATTTTTGAATTTATCTGTTCAACATTTACCCACGAATAGATAATAGATTTTAATTCTGCAAATGTTAAAACAGATGGTATCATAACTTGGTGCAACGATCTTTCGATTATTTCACTGTTAGATTCTAAAAAAATTATACAAATTATAAAATTGTGTCATAATAATAACATTTAATATAATAAATATAATAAAAAATACTTTGATTATCATAATAACGAATTAAAATCCATACACTCTTTTCAGTTATACCCATTGTTTTTAATAGACTAATTAGAAATAAAAAACAATGAAATGACTCAAGGCAAACTAAAATAAATAAGGACGTTTTATGCAGGGAATATAGAGTACTATGGAACTTAGTTGCTTATTTCAAGCATGCGCAGTTAAGATTTAATGTATTAGCCTTCATTAATGCGCGCAATTTTAATAAAGAGTTTCCAATAACTTCAAGGAAGTACAAATTATAGCAATTTTTTAAAAAAAAAATTTTATTTTAATTATATAACACATTTCACTTCTTTTCATATTTTTTACAGTAGTTTCAATTTATAATTAATTTTATTATTTATGATAACTCATAAATATTTACATCACATCAATCATATCATATCGAATAATGTATTAAACTCAGTATTCAACCAAATCTATATATATAACGACAATGTTATTTAATATATATGATATTTAATGAAGTGAATATAACAATTGTAAGAATTTATTGTTATTTTTCTTGAACTTATAAAACAAATAATAAAATATAATAATAATAAGTAACTTCATTAAACTTTTTAATTTATTTTATTTTAAATAAAAAGTTTATCGTCTTAATATTATAGATAAAAATATTAAAACAAACGTTATTGAAGCTAGTAAATATTGAAGTATATAATTTAAAAATACTTATTCTGTTTATAATTGAACAACTAACCAAATATCAATTCAAATATAAATAATTAATAAATAATTAAAAATTTTCAATTAATCATAAATACGATAATATTTTTTGATACTTGTTTAAAAATATTACAAATTATTACAAATTACTTGATACAAATTAAAAGGACACACTCCTTATATAGGACCAATATCTTCAATATCATGCGTAAAGAAGTTCTTGAATAAATAATATAGACAAACCCATAAATTTGCTTATTATAAAATGATATCAATAGTATTTAAACCTGTTTATGAATTACAAATTAAATAAAGTATAAAAATATAATATGTATAGCATATTTTTAAAAGTTTTGATATAACTCCATGAATATACGAATTTAAGTGTATTCATTTTATTTATGTTTTTAATCTGCTATTCAATTTTATTTATTATTTGTAATATTAATTATAGATTTTTAAATAGTATTTGTAATTTAAATTTTGAAAATTATGTATTATTTATATAAAGATTTATAAATAAAATACATATTATAATAAATAAAAATATGTAGAAGTTGGAAATCCCAGCTTAAAATAATAAGAATTTATAATATTAGCTATTATGTACAATCAATAATTATTTTAATAAAATAATAACATAATTTTATGTATATAAATGACAAAAATTATAAATCTGATAAAGTAGAAATAAAATGTTATAAGATAATATTAAATAATACATATTTATTTAAAGAATTGTTATATTTAATTAATACATTAAAATACTTCTAATGTAATGGATTTTTTCGATAACACTCTTTGGTAATTTAATTAGAAATAATATTTCAAGAAAATTGATAACATATATTTTTATCAAAACGATTTTTTATATTGTAGAATATTTCAATTTCAAATGAAATTGACAAAAAATACATAAAATCATATGCTTAAATATGTATTAAAGAGATCATTATTATTTTTTATTGATTAGCCCTTTTTAGTGCTGTACAAAATTGTATAGTTTCAATATTTCATTCTAAGCTTTTCTCTACAAAATAAATTCATTATATAAAAGAGTTATCATTTTTTACACATTAATAAATATAAAAATACAATATTCTTTTTATATTTTTAATTTAGTTACTGTAAACATACATAACCTCAGTAAATATTTAATATATTCTGTAAAGGATTTTAATAGATAAAAAAAATTTCTTTTAATTAGTTCTTCTCTTCTAATCTAGTTCTTTTCGTACTAACTTATATTTTACTATTCATTATTTTCTCCTGTGTTTACAATATTATTTTCTGTTAATATTATATAATTTAATGCGATAGTAGGTATATTTACATATTTACATTTTGAAATATACATAAATATTAAGTAATTAAAACAAACTTTAAAAATTTATTAAACGTTCAATTTGAAGTTTATAAATTTTATTTATGCTGGTAAAATATTTTATTTATATTTTCACATTTCTTGGCTTTCAAATTTTCCAATTTGAATTAAATCGGCTAGATATTCATAGATTTCATAAATAATTTTTTTTTTAATTTTAATAAAAATATATTATTAATTTTTAATTGATATCTTATCGTGTTTTCGTAGACTTAGATACTTTGATACAACTTTTCCATGACTGCATTTTAACATACTACGATGGTGTCATCAATAAACTATAGTTAAGTGGTTTCAATGTTAAGTACTAGATTTTCATTTTTTCAATAAAAAATGTTGTAACTTTACAAAAAATTAAATATAAATCCATTTTGTATATTTTTATAATAAAATTTTGTCTTTTTTCACTTTATTTAGTTGTTACACATTAAACTTTCAATTTCATTACTATTAAAATTTTCCAGTGAAAATTTTCTAAAAGTTGAATTCAAATTCATACAATGACTTAATTTTATTATAAAATATCTTATCAACTTTAAAATGGATGTATGAATATAGTATAAACAAATATTTTATTTATTTGAGAGTTTTTACGCAATTAATCGACTACAAGAATACAAAAATAATATTAGTAACGACATACATTGCGTAAGAGAGAATTTGTTTAGTTATAAAACACTTTCGTATTTACTATTATATAAGGATAATTTTAGTATTTTATAATTACTTTATAACAGATAATTGTAGTAACCATGTATTTTATATTTAAAGACTACTTACTATAAAGAGATTGCCTATATCGTGTAATATAAATTTATATTATATTTATACATAAAACTGATGGCAGGATAATAAAATTGCTTATTACATCAATGTTATTATTATTATATATATATACATTTAAATTAAGAAATTATATTATAAATTTTTAAATTAAAATGTTAAATTGATCTTTTAAAAAACTATTAAGAAAGAGCTTAATGATATTATCCTAACCATGAGGTATATATAGTAGTTAAAGAAAAAATTATGGATCTCAAAAAAATCTTTATGTTTCTTCCTGACTATATTACTTTTTAAATCGAGTTAAAGCCTATAATTAATTTCAGATAAAATTCTAAAAGAAACAGTTATCCTCTTAACTTATCCTCTTTTACAACTAATTTAATAAATCGCATAGTGAAATATTAGCATTAATATTAATGATAAATATATGTTACTATCAAACTACTCTTTTCTGTCAAAGAATGAAACCTGTTAATAAAAAATTTTATTTACTACAAAGGAAGTCAGATTAGTATACAATACTTCACACCCTACTAAATATTGAAAATTTAATGAAATTCATAAAAGCTCAAAAGATATATAAACTTTAAATAGGGCAATATAAGAGGACTGAAAAGAACAATATAAAATATCATTCTAATTCAAATAGTAACTTTTTAGGTGAATAATAAACTTCTTTCTAATGCTATAAAAATTTGTTTAATAAATAGTTCTCGAAAATATCGATAATAGAAGCTGGCTAATTGTTAGGTTATTAGTTAATTGAAAATTTATTAAAAACTTACAAAACGCTGTGTTTGATAGCGTCTTTTTTATCATTTACGAAAGATAGAGCTAAGGTGATACTGATCTTATAAAATTATTCAGGACTCACCAGAAATCACAGAACTATTCACAAAGATTTGATGGAAATCCATAATCCAGCCATTTTTTATATATATATTTGGTAACGTTAATTTTTTAAATAACGCAAACATTAATAAATGCATAAATACATAAAAAATATTGTGTTAATAGTTAATCCCTCAAACTATAAATATATTTATAAGATAAAAAAATTGATGACAACTATATTAGTAAAAATGTTCGTGTTCAAATTTAAATAAAAATATGTTCAAAATATAGATGTATCTTCAATTGCTTAATTTTAAGTGCATCAATAGATTTAGAATTCGAGAAAACAGTAATAAATTGAGATACTTAATAAAATTAGCTTTGTCTTTAATGATGTCCGTGTGTAAATAGTTATATTGTATGTAGGTTGTTAAGATTACTGACAGTATTTATTTATTTTGCAAATAAATTGCACCTAATTTTCCAACTTTTATTTTTATTTATTAAATTATCAATGATCAATTATTATCTTATTTTTGACAACTAACAAAAGCATCTGTTTAGAAAAATAACTAATATATTTTTAATATTCTTAAGCATAAGTTATATTAATCGGAGCTTTTTGAGTATTCTTAGACTAATGTTTTCTGTTTCTTTTTACAATTTTAGTAATTTTAGTAATTAATAAATTTTTATAATTTTACACTATACCTGCTATAATAGTTAAATTAATAATAATTTAAATTAAGTTTCTTCCCTCTAATATAATATATACTTTCTTATTTTTTCTTTTTTTTATAATTTTAAATATTCATTCTCACATTATAAATACTAAATTTTTTCGAAATAATATTTTTTGTTGGAATTGGTTTTTCTGTTTTGTGATATAAAATTTTACGAAAATATAATTTTGTGCACCGAAAAATAAATATTTATCATGTTAATAAATATTTATCCAACTTAAGAAAAAAAATTGCAACTTAAACTTTTAACTAATAAACTATTTCAAATATACAATTTTCTTTAAAAATTATTCATTTACGATATAGTTATCATTAAAAATTTTGAAGTTATTTTTATTTTCAGTGATTTTTCGTAATTTTAGTGATTTTTAATGTTTATATATTTAAAATAAATATTAATATATTATAATATTAGCTTAAATTATTTAATTAATATCAACAATTGCATCATAAGGCTATAATAAATAATTTTAAGTAAGTTGTATGTATACACATTTTTAATATTCTGTATCAAAATTGATTATGTAAAATAAGAAAATTTTTTGGATTTAAAAAATTTTTTGTTTTAATTTTTTATTATTCCACGTAAGTTTGTAAAAAAGTCTAAATAAATTGTTATTCTTTTATATATTTTTTAGAAGATAAGATTTGTTTTTGCCTTATGTTAAAATCTTTTAAAAGATTTTACAATCATTACTCGCTAAAACTTATCCCTATATTATTTTTAATCTGATTTAATTCTTTATATATGTGATTTACGATAAATAATAGAATTTTCCATCAGATCCACGGAGAATTGAAATATTGGATGAAATAGATTTTAGATATTTAGGTGAACCCAAATTATTTTTGTGTTGTATTTACATTGTATTTTCATATTCTACTTAAAAAATAGCGGAGTTAGATCAGATTTTTCGTCCAGGTCGTTATTTCAATTATGTCCTTCCCTAATATTTTAATTATTAAACACCTTGTTTCATCTATTTTTTAAAATAGAATATATAGCTTATGAAGACAATTCATTCCAGATAATACCACTATTTAAAGGTCTATATAAGATACCGGTCTATATAATTAAGATTCAAGATTATCACCGATAATTATTTTCATTAAAATAATTATTTTTATCAGTATTAATAAGTAAATCATCTAAAAAAATTATGTATAGACTATTAATATATTATTTTGTTGTTACAAAAATTAAATAGCACTAATACGCTTATTGAAAAGTACTTAGATTTAATTGTAAAAAAAGAATAAGTAAAACTAAATTCTCTATATAATAAATAGAATTTTTTATACATTTTTTCGTTTAATGTTAACATTTAAAAAGAAAATTTTTTTATTATATTATTAATTATTTTAAATATTTTATTTTCTATTATTAATTACATTCACAAAATCAAAATATTGTAACTCTGCTTAGAGTAAAAATGCTATAAAAACCTAGTACATACTTTATAGACATACTAAAAGTGAGTTTTATAATGTTTTCCTTACACTATCTATTTAGTGTAGGAATAGTGAATATTTAGTTTTTATTTAAGAATTTAAAAAAAATCTTATTTTTAAAATCATAAAAATTATACTAAATATACAAATAAAATAATTTTTAAACTAAAATATAAAATAATTTTGAAACTAAAATATAAAAAGATTTTGAAGCTAAAACATGTAATTATACAATTTTTATAAGTATGCTTTTACAATTCGAATAAAAAATGGCATTGCACTAATACTAACTAAGTGTTAGTATACTACTCGAAAACAAGTATAAACTAAATTTTGAAAATTATGATTGAAAAGTAGAGAATATATAAAAGTGACACAATAGCAAAAATCACGTTTACATTGAAATAGAGGTCATATTGTTTATTGAATAAAAATAATGAATAAATAGTTATGTCCTGATATAAACAGTGTATTTACAATGGCGGATTTGTACAGTCGTAGTAAAGCAAACCATGCAATAAAGGCTTTGATACTCTTAACGAATTTATATTAACTATCAATATAAATGTGTTAACCATGTCGTAGTGACGTAATAATGACGCCTTGAACTAAGATCTATACATTTACACTGTATAGTGCACAGTATACTTCTTTTAATCATTTGAATCATATTAAAAAATATGAGAAGAGAATTGATTGCAACTAAACAAATGAACAACAAAACATTCATCTTTTCACTTTCGTAACTATTGCGTGATTTAGTTGTA
Organism: Ceratosolen corneri; assembly: GCA_030522565.1. Lineage (NCBI taxonomy): Eukaryota > Metazoa > Arthropoda > Insecta > Hymenoptera > Agaonidae > Ceratosolen > Ceratosolen corneri. Next base: position 9,852 of record JAPYYT010000574.1, read on the forward strand.
ATACCATGGATAATAAATATAAAAAGAAGGAAGATTCAATATTTTCTATAATTTCTATAGTTCTTTTTAATAAATTGATCTTTAATCTTGTAAATTTCTATTTTTATACATATTTTATGAAAGATAATTATTTTTATTTTATCTTGATAGATTTATGATCTTCTTATGACTACCTAAAATGCATAAAATTTAAGCTGGGTTGTAGAAATTATTGAACCCAATAACCCATTTTATTTTGTTGCACCCATAAACTACAACAAATCATAAATTTCATAAATTAATAAGAACTTAATAACTTAATAGAATTTAATAAGAAATTAATAAATTTTTTATTCAATTTTTATGCATTTATATGTAAAGCCCCAATATCAAATATATATTTAAAATAATTTTATTTCGAAATTATTAATATTATTAATATTAATATCAGTAATGATTCTATAATATAATATTATTTATAATTTTTTAACGTTGACTTTAAAATTCATAAACTGTTCGATAAATTAATTCTTTTATATAATAAAAAATAAAAATTATATTCATATTTGATTTTAGAGAATATTTAATTAATTACTTTCTTGTTTTGCCTACATCACACTTTGATATAATTTTTTAACACCACGTACTATGTATTACGTGTGTGAATTATGTTCATGACAATTATTAATACCGTTATTGCTATTACTGGTGTTGCAATTACAGTATAAGAAGAAGTGTTTTCATGGAATTTGTAAATCATTGATACTTGTTATTTCCTGTTTTCATAATTTTAAAACTGTAACTATTGTAAACTATTCCATTATTGTGTTGCCTATTAATGTCTTTCATACAGAAAATCGTTATCAGCTTTAACTTATTCATATATCATTCTATTACTTCAAATATTTATTAAAATATTGAATTATCCATTTTATTTCTTAAATTTTTGTTTTAATTTAATTTTATTTCAATCTATATAATATAGATTTATTTATGGTTAATATTAAGTCGAGATGACAAGTTACTTTCTGCTTTTTTACTGTCACATTTTCAGATATATAAAATTTTGTTATTCTATTTTATATACTAAAATTATCTATTTCATCTACTGAAAAATGATCTGTTTTATCAATTGTAAAAAATATATATATAATGTTATAATAAAATACAAACAATAATTTTAATAAAATAATTAATTTTCTTCGACATTATAAATACATTTAAAAGCTTATAAGAAAATTATAATCGTGAATATGAAATGTTCTAAGTAAAAATAAATAAATAAATAATTTTCTTTCATAGCTTCACTATGTTAGTTCGATTTCGAATTATCATTAATATTTAACGCAATAAAACATAATTATATTCAAAATAAAAGGTAATTATTCAGTACTAACAATTTGTTTATTTTTTGTGATTGAATCTGTTAAAAATACTTCACCATAATACTTAAAAATTAATGTTTTGAATATCCGATGTATTAAAATATAAATAGATAATAAAACAAAAATTAAATTTTAACGTGGCATTATTGAACTTAAGTTTTTTTAAATTTCATTAAAATAAAATTGAACAATTTAATTTCGCAAATTTTTTGATAATAGTAAAACTATTCTATAATATTAGAATAATATATGAATATAATACATATTTTATACATATTTTAAATTGAAGTTTTTTACACATAAATAGTTATTTAAAATTATATTAAAAGACCTTGTAAAAATGATCAAATTCATATTTAAATAGGAATTATATTAAAAATATTAAAGTACTTAAATAAATAATAAGAAATATATTATTTAAATAATATATCTAATTAAATTAAACTATTTTCAATACTCTGAGTTTTTAATCTTAGAATTGAAAATACATTTAAAAAAATTTGTTATATTATTAAGTAATTATATAATATTATATATAACATATATTACAAATTGTAATATTATTAGATATTTATAATATAATCACTCTTACATAAATACTTTGAAGTGTCTTACTTCGTATCTTAATTAATTTAATTTTTTGAACAATGAATTTATTTATGAAATTTCTTTATAATAATAATTTTATATTTAATTTTTTTTAAATAAACATTTAAATATATATTATTTTACCGATAACATAAACAAATGATGATATATAAATAGTATGTTTAAATTTTACCAATAATTAATTTAGTATAATGTACTTATGATTTTTGATAAATATTATGATAAAATACAAAGGAGCTTGTTTTATGTGAATAGTAACAAACCATTACTTAATTACTTAATTTATAAATACTTGAAAATAAATTTAGTTAATTAATTAAATTAATGGTAATTCATTTAATACACATGAAAAAATATAATAATTCAAATTAAATATTTAATATTTAATATATATGTATGTATATTAAATTAAATTATATTTAATTATATTGTATTAAAAGTTTACACATTTAATTTTTTAAGACCTAATTGCCATTTATTTTGAGTTATACGTAGAAAACTAATAAAATAATTTTTTGTGTACTTTTAGAATTATTAAGTTTATTTATTAAGATTCAATTGATCAATTCTCTTCAAGTATACTTAATGTAATTTCAAATGAAAATTACTATAAATAATTAGAATAAAATATAAAAATATATATTTAAATAACATATATTAAAAAAGAAAAAATTTAAATTAAAATAAAATTAATATTAAAAGAAAAAATCTATAGTTTAATATTTAATTCTTAACTTTGTAATTCGAAAATTAAAATAAACGAAAAAAGATATAAAATAAAATATTCAAAATTGAATACATAATTAAATATATAATGCTTTGCATTTTTAAAGTTATAATACAAAAATGTTATAACAAATAAAATCTTTAAAATATATATAATAATGACGAAGGAACAAATTCTTTATATTATATTTATTATTTATTATTTCTATATATTATAAAATCCTACTTTTTTTAATTACACAGTTTATTCACAATGTATAATTTAATATTTTTGATTAAACATTTTCAATTTTAAATTAAAAATGAAATTATGGAGGTTGCAAATTTATTTAAAATGCTCATATTAATATTTTAACACATAGCTCCATCGTATATGAAAATTAATTTAGGTTAATTGGCAGTTCTATTCATTTAAAAATAAAGTATATTAATAAATTAATATTTAATCATTTTGATAATAATTATGTACCAATTTGTAGTAAAATCTTATAAAAATAAATATTTCATAGTACTATTTTAGATTTTAGGTACATTACCTTTAGATCCCTAGAAATCTTAAAAAATTGTAAGTTACAGAACAATTATTATTTGCCATTTTAATTTTATATAAGTTATTTTTATTTATTTCACCTCATGATAAATACGGCTCCAATCCTTAATATTCAAATGACAAAATCTTACAACTATTCAATTTTTAAATAAAAATATGAGGATAATATTCTTTATAAAAATAAAAATTTTTATCGCCTAAAATTATATTTTTATAATGAATTTAATCATTTTTTCATACATTTTTAGTATTCCTTTTTTAGTATAAATATATTGAAGTAATCTATGTTATTCAAATTTTTAATATATTTAGATAGTATTCAATTTTTTTATGTTACGAAGATATATAATGATATTTTTCTATATTTACTTGCAGTCATAGTATTTGTATTCTAAATATATAATGTATAGGTAATATTGAGAATGATTATAATTTGAAAAGCTTTTATTATGTATTAAAGCAACAAAATTATCCAATATTTTCCTTATATTTTTTTATTTTAAAATTGTATATAATTGTGGAACTTTGTATTTGGAATATTAAGGTTTATAGACATAAATAACAATCAAAAACAAGTTAAAAACAACCTGCATAACTAATTTTTTTGAAAATACATTAAACATTTAACAAATTTAATGACATTAAAAAATTTACGAAAAAAATATATTTTTCATTAAGTTCATATAAAATATACGAATAGTATTTAGATATTTCTTTTATTAAAATAATTTTAAGAATAATATTTGAATACATTATTCAAAAAGATTTTAAGCTCGGATCAATTATAACTTTAAAGATAAATAAACATGTTTACAATAATACTTCAAAAAAGACAATGTTTTCTTTTTTTCTTATTTTCTTTCTTTTCTAATTTTATAAAATAAATATTTATGTATTACAATTATTTTTATACATTTAATGAAGAAAATATATATATATATATCATCAGTTATTACTTACATTTTAATGCAATAAATAATATAAACAGTGCTTTAGGATAAATGAGAGAGGAGGAGAGAGTGAAAGAGAGAGAATAAAAATGCAAGAAAATGACAGAATGATGTGATACAAGTGTTACTTGTTTTAATGTCTCATTGCCTTTCTTTATCCAACTTTTGCAGCTTTTAGCTTGTACTCATTCTGTACTGTACAGCAATGCATCACACGCTCGAGTCAGGGTTCAGTTTGAACGAACTGTAAGTAAGAACATAGTGGCTCTGCGGTAGGGCGCTCAGTGGGAGGGAAAGTAAGAGTAAGCAAAACGAAAACGATAGAAAAGGAAGTAGGAGAGGGGTATGTAGGCGTGTCCTGGACCGCCAGGCCAGCAAGATACAGTGTTGGGCCACCGATACAGGCCTCTATTGGCTCGACACTCGTTTCCACGCCAAGCCTCTCACCTGAGACCGACAGGGGGATCAAAAGCACCGCCGCTACAATCGTTTTCCTCTGTTCATAAGAGGTGGGGATAGTGACTGCGTGCGCCCTGCCCTCATGAGCACCATTTAACCTGGTACTGCTACCAGGCAGCACAATGTGTAGAGTGGGGAACTATTCTGTTTCTTTTTTTATTTCTAACTGTCCATATAGTATTCTATCTCTCTACCTCCTCTGTGAAGGTGGATGGTTTATTCTTCATCTCACTCCTTTACATCAATGAACCAAGTACTACCAATGTGTTAGCGGCACTTTTGGGACGGCAAAAGTAGGCGCGGTCTGATTTCTCATTCTACACAAGAATCAAAAGTAACTGGGTGTTTGGCTCAGTCAAGATCAGGAAGTCGATCTAAAGAGAGACAACGACAGTACGAAAGAACGAAGAAGAAGAGAAAGACTTTTTAATTGGAAACGATTGGTTAACGTTTTGTCCAAAACTTCGAAACTTAAAAATCATAAATTAAAGATCGATAATTACACGAACATGTAAACACATTTTCTATTATATAAATGTATTAAATAAAACGTATGAAATGTATAAAACAATACAAACATCGCTACTAATATAAATAAAAATAAGTGCTTCAATATAGTGAATAGGAAAAACTGAAAAATAATTATATTTAAATTCAGTGCAAGTGACACTGTGAGACAATTGAGAAAATTAGAAATAAATACTATATATAAAATTAAAAATATAGGTATTCTATATTTAAAGATAACAAAAGTGGTAGCGGAAATATTTGAAGGGGGCAATTGGCGAAGTAAGGTGTGAGATGACGGTGACTTCAATTACATCAAGCTACTCGATGATGCGGCCCTGTTTCTCTGCATATCCTTTCCAAGGTAGTACTTCAAATATTTACTTAATGTTTAATAATTACTAATATTAAATTTTTCTAAATTTATTTACAAAATTTTTATTTTCTAGTTAAATTATTAAATAAAAATTATATTTATAGAAAAGCAATCGTTATGGCTACAGAAAAATATAATAAAACTTTAGAAGTACATTAGAAATAAATATTTTGACTCTTACTAAATTGAGAAATATTAATTTCCGTTATTAATATGATTAAAACCTAAACTGTAGCTTCTAATTTTTAATAAAATTGACAATAAAAATTATTTGAGATAATATCTTTGTTGCAACAGCAATACTTTTATTTACTGATATTTTATATAAAATTTTTAAACATTTTAAATACCTTAGAATAAATCTTAATTACTATAAAAACATTTATTATATCTTTAAATATTTATGTTAATAATAATTTTAAAGTATAAATTAATATAGACTATTTTAATGAAAATTGTTTTAAAAATGATTTATTTTTATTCAAAACTCAAAATTTTTTTTATAAGGCCAATTTTAAATCATAAAAAATAATTAAAAATTGTAATTTATTAGTATCTATAAAAATAAATAAAATTGATTAATATTAATGACTGCATTTTATTTTAATTGAAACTATTTTATATCATATTTAATATGCATATGATAATTATTTGAATAGTAATCAAAGGAAAATATATTAATTAAAGGAACACGCATTATCAAAATATATTAAAAAGAAATAATTATTATAATTTTTTATAATAATTAAAAAATATGTTATAAAAATGCATTTAGATTCAAAAAGCTTGAAAATGAAATTATTAATAATATACTTATGATAGTTTTAAGTTTTGATGCAATCAAATTGTAATCATAATTTTTAAAATAAAATGAATTTATAAATGTTTAATGTATATATATATTTAAATATTTATTTTCTAAATTATATATTTAACTTAATTAAAAACAAAAAATTGTTCTTAATACAATTAAAAAATAACTATAGTAGTTATATTTAATCTACGTACTTACAATTTTTGTGATTTTATTTTCTATGTGAAATCTATGTGATTATAAAAAATATATTATATTCAATATATTATTTATTATGAAAATATATCATTTTAATTATTTTTGATTTATTTAAAAATAAAACTCTATAAATTAAATATAATTATTAATTTTATAATTAATAATTAATATACAAAGTAATTTCTTATATTAAAAATAATTTGAATATAAAAATCAAATAAGAAATGAGAACAAGAAAAGTTATAGAAGAGAAAAGAAAGAATTTTTTGAATACTAATATAAATGATAACTCGATTTCTTGATGATCGTATTTTAATATCATTATTTAATTAAAGATATTTAGAATATTATATTGACAAACATAATTCTAATATAATAAATTAAGAAACAACTTCTATAGTCAAATATTTATAATGATACATATATAAATAAACCAACATATAAAAATATATTTCCAAATAAGCCTTCAAGAAATAGAGAAATTTGTAAAACTTTTAAAATTAGATATATTAATTTGTAATAAAAAAATATATCAACTTACACGTTAAAATTTCTTATTGAAATTAAAATTTAAATTAAAAAAATAAAACTAAAATACATTAAAATAAAACTAAAATAAATTAAGATAAAACTAAAATAAATTAAAATTAAATTAAAATAAATTTTAATAAAAATAAAATATATTAAAATAAAATTAAAAACAAACAAACTTAAACGTAAAATAACAAAGTGATATTATTTTAAATTGTTCAAAAAAAATAATTTAAGATGGTTTCGATTACTAGATGTCGTATCAGCTTTCTATTCAGTCTTCTTATTTATGTTATTTTTTTATATTTGAAATTTAAATTATTGCAAGAATATTCAAATTAATAATGTTTATAAACAAGAGAAATAGAATGAAAAAGAGCGCTAGAGTGCTAAAAAGAGTGCAAGAGAGAGAGAGAGAGAGAGAGAGAGAGAGCGCGACAGAGAGAGAGAAAGAGAGAATTAAATTATCTGCTGAAATATATGCGCGCATGAAGAACTATGCTTTTACATGTGTATTTTATGGTAGGAAGAGAAAGCCGACGGTCATCGTCTATAACATAACGAACTAACCATTTTAGTCGGTCTCTATTCCTTCCAAACTAATATAGGCAAATGTCATATTCCAAGCTACGAAAATGGAAAAATAGAAAGACAGAAAGATGGATAGGCAGAAGAGAGAAATGACGATAGATATATGACCTTACCTGCAGTTTCCAATGACCGGAAAATTTTCATTAATGACTGCTGTAAATTATGATGAGAATAGTGCCTTTCCTTTGTTTGCAACTGCAGATTCCTATCTTAGACTAACTCTGGAAAACACTTCAAGATGCTTGACTGAAGAAACGTTCTGCGCTCGTTTGCAGTCCTTCAAGGAAAGATATTTTTCCACTTATTTTTCGTACCTCTGCATCTTTTTAATTCTAGTACGAATGTTTAAAAATTTTTTACAAATAACTGTTTTCATTTTCTCGTTGGTCTTCGCGATGTCTTTCTAGGAGTCATTTCTTTAGATATAAAATAATATGCAACCTTCCATGCACTTTTAATAGTTAGACTCGTCACGCCTTACGTTCCTGTTCATAAAATTCGATGATTTATTTTACGCGCATTTCTCCAAATGGTAGAGGGACGGACCAATTGTTCGAAATAATTGATTGAATCAATAACTGAAACTTATATTTCGTTTTATAAATAAGAGTTTTTAGAATAATATTAATATTCAATAATATGATATTTTGTTCTTGTTTTACAAAATAATTGTCTTAATATTGTATACATCAACATTTTTACTAACATTTTCTCTTCATTTTAAATATTTTTAAAATAAAAAACGATGCACATGGTTTCTTATACATTTTAATAAAAGTACTTCATATTTGAAATGTTAGAAATTTACAAATATATGCGGCAAAGTATATCATGTCTTCGTTACATTATTTTACAATTTATTCTTATAACAAAAAATTAAAATTTCGAAGAAACATATGTTCTCTCAGCGATTCAAGTATAAATACAAACCATTTTTTTTCATATTCGTTTAAAAAGTTGTACCATTAGTTAAATGGATACGCCTCTAATTTCTCTAACGTAACATATGTTCTAGTTTTTGATAATATCAAATGTTTCTGTTTTATAATAAAATATTAAATTTACTTTATAATTATTCATTGTTATTCTTTTAATCATTTATATGTATTCTTTTGTCATATCAATTTTAATAAATTTATAGTTATCTGTAAGAAAATAGTAGCATATTTGATTAATTTTAAAAAGTTTTAATTATTGAAATTTAAAGCTTTAATTATTAATTAATCATAAGAATATAATATTTATAAACAACGTTTAGTAATATGCAATGAATACTGTAAAAAGAGAAATATCTTTTAAAAATAATAATTCGAATGTAAATTAATTTCTAACAAAATAGTTTTTATTTTTTTCCATAATATAGAATTTTTATGTTAATTTTAGAATCAATCATGTTATTTTATTAAATAGATAAAAAAAAACAAAAGAAAGTAAAGGTGGAAAGATTAATAGGAAGGTATCATTGTGAGCATGTCAAAAACTTTTATTTTTATTTCCATGTGAATTATTCAGTCAATAGTAATTACAATATTTTTTGGTACATTTACAGTAAGCAGTAATAGGAAAAAATTTTCTTACGCAACGTAGTTATAAGGACTGCGCAATTTTCACGCTTTTAATAGAGCTTACAACATTGATTATCGTGACTATTTTTTTTGACATTTCTTCGACATTTCACACGTGATCGTTCCACAAAACGGTTACGATACAATAACAATCAGTTGTAGCACAATAGACTAGAATAATTACGGTGTACTGATAATTTGAAAATTGGAAATATCTAATTGAATATGGGCAGGTTTGTTATTGATCGATTTGGTTTTTTATTTTCCTTAATTATTTTTATTTATATATACATATGTATATTTATATGCTAATTTATATATTTATATGCAATATGCTAAGTTTTCTTATTATCATAAATTACTATAAATTATGTATTAAAATTACTTCAATTAATTCAAACAAAAATTTGTCCTTATTAATAATCATAAAAATAAAAATATTAATTATAAAAATTACTATAAAATACAAGATAGTATAAATTTATTTGAAATTTGTTATTCGAGTAATAATTTATACTTTATTTAGACAAATGTAATATGAAGCAATAATAACTTAAAGCAATTTAATAAATCTCTCCTATATAATTAATATTTACTAACAGTCTTTAACACAATTTATTTATTTTATTAATTGTCTTATTCTATATTTTTTATTTACTCTAAACTAATTTGCAATTTACTTTACATGATACATAATTTATCATAATATAATAAATAATAATGTATAAAGAACTGCTTTATTTCTCTTTTAGATTTGAACTCAATACCTGGACAAGGTCGGGTAAATCAGTTAGGTGGTGTTTTCATAAATGGACGACCGTTACCCAATCATATACGTTTAAAAATTGTAGAAATGGCTGCACAAGGTGTACGGCCTTGCGTAATATCGAGGTAAATTTAACAACTTTTAATAGAGTTTCATTTTCATAATTTTATAAATTATTTATTTTAAAAACTTAGAAATCTTTTATTTTCTTTCTATATGACATCATTTATTTTGAAAATTTATAGTATAGACTCGAATTTTTATTTTTTAAAAACTTTCAAATAAAAATTTTTAGTTTAATTTAATTTAAAATAAACCTTTTTTTAATATGTTTATAATAAATATAGTTTTCTGATATTCATATTAACAATTATAGTAATATTTTAATAAATATACCAGTATATAATTGAATTAAATAGTAAAAAAATTAAGAAAATTTATAAACAAATTGTTTCAACCATATATTTTGTTCTATCATGTTTGGTGCATTGTCACTATCATCCTATTCTATTTAACACTTCTGTTTCTATATGTTAAAAATTATGACTGGACATGATAATGTACATTTTATTATATCTATGTTCTTTATGCATGAACAAATTATACTTCACAAATATATGAAATTTTTTTTATTTACCTTTCTTTCTGTGTGTCCCTCTCTCTCTCTTTCTCTCTCCCTCTCTCTCTCTTTCTTTTTTTTTAATTTGAAAACTAATATGTATAATTATTCATATATATATTTACATACATTTCATGTAAAATAACTAATTATTTATTCTGGATATTTTTTAAAATACTATCTTTTTACCATTCAGTTTCTGAATTATTGTACTTCTTATCTCTTTAAATGATCTTTTTTTTGGTTAACACTGTAAATGATTATCATATGGAACATAGGTGCACTCACAAACAAACGCATAGAAAGAGAAAGAGAGAGAGATACATATATACGTATATATATATAAACCTTAATTTATTTTATTACGAAGAATTTTTATATAACTTAGATTATAGGTACTGTATATAGGTACTGTATTATAGATTCTGTATTTTATATTTTGTAATATTCTTTAATTTAATTAAATATTCTTTTATTACAAAATTATAAAAATAAATTATATAAAGGAAAACATATAGATATGCATAACTACAAAAAAATATTTTAACATTAAAATGATTTTTATGCACACTTCTTTAAAAAAAACTATTGCATTTTATTGTCAAAATATTTCTTTCTTTTAATCAATTAGGGTTATGAGTTATTGTAATTTAATATTTTCTACAATGTCGAGCGTTTTATTGCTTATAAAAGTTTCTAATCATTCCATATAAACTTATTAATTAATAACTTTTTAGTCAATAAATAGTTGTTATATCAGAATTAAATTATGTTATAAAAAGTTCATTCTTATTTTGAACAGTTTTAATAAGAAGCTGATTTCACTTATTAATTAACAGAAATTTGAGAGTTTCACATGGCTGTGTATCAAAAATTCTGAATCGCTATCAAGAGACGGGCAGCATTAGACCAGGAGTGATAGGCGGCAGCAAGCCGCGTGTTGCAACACCTGAGGTTGAATCGAAAATTGAGATCTACAAACGTGACAATCCAAGTATTTTTTCTTGGGAAGTCCGAGATCGGTTGATTAAAGACGGTATATGTGATAGAACCACCGCTCCCAGTGTTTCCGCAATATCGCGCCTTATAAGAGATCGTGATCCAGAAGATTCAAAGCTTGTAGATGGTAAGTTTTAGAGTTTATTTATTCAAGGAAAAATACAAATTTAAAATTTTCTCATTTTATATATTTTTTTTAATTATCTTTTAGGCTTACAATATACTAATTTTTATACTGTACATTTTATTAAAAAAGTTTTATAATTTGAATTAAAGAAACAGTAAAATAAAAATACAATTTTTAAAGCGTATTTAATTTAATATATATTTGTTGTTTCCTATTATTTTATGTATGAAAAATTTTAGAAACTGAATAAATAAATTACTTTACAAGAATAAACTTTAAATAGAATACAAAGTAAATTTTATTTTTACAATTTCATCAATTAAAAAAAATTTAATATCTTTATAGAATTAATACTAACAACTAATAATAATAATAATTTAAACTAAAATTAGATTTTGTCTTTAATATTTTTATAATTTTACTTATTATTCAATTTTAATAAAAAAAACATTATTTTTTAATTCAAGGAATATAAATAATTAAAATAAATAATGTTTATTTAAAAAATTATCAAATTTAAAAGTCTTTTATTATCTAACACAATATCAGGTAAATGAACACGAATTATTTCTCTATATGTAAAACAATTAGAAAAAATTACCATTGAGCTAACAGCTTCATTATTTCAAAATGCCTTTATATTTTTATATGCCAAAATTTGTAAATATAATTGAAACAAGAAAGAAGAACAGAATTAATTGAATTAATAATTAAAGATTTAATCTAATTCAAATACTAAGGAAGGAAATAATAAAAAAATAGAAAGCGAATAAAAAAGAGAGAGGCGTGATAAAAATTTAAAGAAAAATTATATAAAATATATAAAATTAATAAAGTGTCAAATAATGTATTATTCGTATTTTTCTGAATTAATATAATATGTTTATTACATTTATACATTTTTTCCATAAAAATATATTAGATTTGTTGATAAAATAAAGAAAGATTATTCTTGTTATTTTATTAGAAGTTCATCTTTAAATAATATGTTTATATTTTCATATAAGATAGGAATGAACTAACGTTCACAAGCTGAAAATTTATATTTCTCATTATCTATAAAATTTCTTTTCAAAATGTACATTTGTTTTCTTTATCCAAATTATTTAGTTTAGTTATTCAATAAATTCTGGTGAAACATTTCTATAATTTGTCTTCCCGTTTACTGTTAACTTTTTTTATGTATCTATCATTGTAGCTTAATTTTTAATTTATTATTGAATTATTTATTATTAATTTTTATGTAATGTATAATTAGTATAATTAGTATAAACAAAATGTATAATTAGTATTCGAACGAATTCATTCACTACTGAATCAGTATTAGCAATAAGAAGTATTTGTTACCATATTGCACGAGTCACATTAAACTAATTTTTTTATTATTATATTTTGTAAAAACATTAAACACAGTTATAACACGTGATATTAATTGCTCGATTTAGTATATATTATTAATTATTTATATAATTAAATAAATAATTAGTTATATGATTAATATGCTATAAAGAAAATTAAAATTATATTTTGTTTTATAATCTGTTTTTCATATCTTAGTCATAAATATGAATTTCTTTTAAATCATTTGTATGTAAACATAGATCATTCAATAAATCTTCTTGATAGTGACATAAATTATTTGCTAAACCGTAGTATTCAATTATTGACATTTAAGCTATAGGCTTTGTGTCAAAATTCGTATCATAACGACAAAATAAATTTGAAATTCATTTTATATCGATTTATTGATGTGTAAATATTTTTATATTAAATGTACACACTTAAAACTTTAAATAAATTAAATGTTGAAGAATAGAATCTTCTATATAATTAATTAATAAAATAATTCAAAGATATATTTTAAATTAACCAAACAATAATAAAATATTATTTCACTTTTAAAAATGTTTTTTAATGAATTATCAGTAGTTTTGTATAAATAACATTTTACCTTTATATTATGAATTTACAAGTATACACTGTATTTGACTAATAAATCAAATAGATTGAAAGGAATATAAATATTTTCGTAAATAGTAATATACTGCTGAGTTGATAATTAATTTTATGTAAATGTTTTAATAAAAATAATAGATTTATTTATAACTGCTTTAAGAAACTAATATCATGTAAAACAAACATTTTCAAGTATTATAATAAATTTAATACTGTTTTGTAATTGTAAATAAATAACATATATCTTTTATTATAACTGTTAATTAATAACTGATTAAAAATTTTTAAGATCTAATATTTCTACATAATGTTTAATTTTATTAATTATTATTTATTGAATATATTTATATAGTTTTCTATATCGTTATTTATTATCTATGTTAAAAAAATCATAAGATTATTATTTAAATATATATAATTAAAATTATAAACACACTATGATATACTAATTTTGCAATCTATAAAATATTAATTTCAATTTATGAACATTTTTATTTATTCATGTGTTTGGTTCAAACTTTCTAATGGAATTTATATGATATTCACTATGGATTTTATTTGAATAACATATTGTTTTATTAAATAAATGTAAATTTTAGATAGATTACATTTTCTTAAGGTGATATATTTGTAAATAAACATTAACTTTCATCAATATACCAAAAAAATCAGACAATGAAAAATATGAAACATAAAAAAACTGAATAAAAATTCAAAAATATTAATTTATGTGATCAACTTATGATTAAATGTATGTGGCAATGGAAATATGTTTTTAAAAAATAAATTTTAAATTAAATTCTTATTTAAAAATTTAAAAGCAAACATATTTAATAAATCATGTAACATATTAGCCAACACGGAACATTATAATTAAATAACGGAAGTAAAATACTTACTAATATGTAATAGGTTCAAAACTGAAATAATAAATAAAGTATTTTATATTGTATTTGAAATATTATTTCTTTATTGTCTTCAATATTAACTCATTGCGGTTTTAATTAACATTTTTTGCCTTTTTTTTCCTATTCTTATTTATTTTTTCTTGTTTATTTTTGCTCTCAGTATTACATTGTTTTTAATAGGAGAAGAAAGTGAATAAGAACGATAGAGAAACAAAAAAATAGACAGACATACAGACAGGTTGACAGATGACAGAGTGGCGGGGTTGGAGGGCAGGAAAATGATAAGACAAACGAAATGTGCCGAAGGAGATTCATTGCAAGGATCATTTAAAGGTAGCCGACGGCAAAGATGAAAAAGACAGAGTAACTATAAGAGGTATGGACTCGCTTGTGAGTGAGGATGTCGAAAAGATCATAAGAGTGTGTGCGTGTATGCGCGCGCGCGAGAGGATGAAGAGAGAGAGAAAGGAAAAGAGAGTTAAGCAAAATAGTAGAGAAAATTTTGTTATATGGACTCTTGTTCATATTTGTGAAAAATTCGGGCAGATTATATGTATTAAATTATTGAATCAAACATTATGAATAAAGGAGCAATGCTATAATCTATGAGAAATAATTTATTATTTATTTAATAATTTATTAAAATTATTATTATTAAATTATTATTTATTTAATAATTTATTAAAATAATTTATTGCATAAAAATGTTTTTTGATTTTAAACTAAATGTCATAAATACATAGAAATACATAGAAATACATAAATACATAGAAAGCGCATCGGATGAATGAAAGGGAAACTATGGGAGTGAGAGAAAGAGATGGAGTGATAAAAGAGAGTGTGAACGTATAGTGTCGACAATGTCAGAAGAGGGGGGTTCTTAAGGTTACAGCACGGAGGTCTGTTGGAGGAAATTTTAACTTTTAACTCGTGAAAGAATATGAGTGAATAAGAAATAGAAAGAAGGGTGAGAGAGACAGAGAGAGAAAGAACATAGAATAAGTAATTCAGAGAGAAGTGAGCATGCAAGCGAACAACGAAAGCATGCTGGGTAGGATAGCGGGTGATTGATTTACGTGGATCTGGCGAAAAGCATGTCAAATTAGTTTTTGACAAAAATCCTTGGTGGTCTCCTTTTCCCTTCTTTTGCCGCTCTTCTACAAAACTCCAAAATGTGGTTTGGAAAATAGATTAAGGAGCTTTTGGAGACATTAAAAGACGGGAGGTATATAGCATCGACCCACAGAGCAAGCTAGTTGTTGCCCATAGTAGATTTACAATATGCGATGATTTTTAGAGTATTTGCTGATGGAAAATATAGATTCTTAAAAGAGCCATTGCCAACAAAAGTTATACACAGCCATATATGAATTTTATTTTTTACAGTATGGTTTCGTATGCAAAATAAATTTTTTTATTAAAATTATCAATATAATTTACAATTATTTAAATCGTAATACAATAAAATATGAATAAATAATAAAAAAAAAAAATTAAAAAAATTTTTACAATTTAACAATTCTATAAATATGTATATTCGACTTATTAGTAACATAAAAATTGCTTGTAATAATCTATATAAGTAATGTAAAGTACTTAAAATGTTATCTTTCGTATATTTTAAAGTAAAAATACATATAACTTATATAACTTGCATCTACTTATATTAGAAAAATCAGCAAGCACCGTAGGTCAGTTTTCTGTAGGTTGAAATTTACTAAGTGGCAAAATTAATGTAGGCATGAAAATATATATTGCATTAGTGAATGAGGTAGACACGTCTGGAAAATCGATAAATTAACAAAATAGTTTAATTATAACCTGTTAATATATACGAATTCATTCTCCACTTTACTCTCTTTTTTCTGTGGTCGAATAAAGGCAGCCGAAGAATGAATATAAAAAAATATGTGAGATAGATTATACCGAATATAGCAACTGTAACCTCCTCCGTTGAAAATGAAATCGAAAATTATACGTTTTTAAAGTTAAGAATAAAGTATAAGCTCATCCACTAATTTTAACTCTGGAAACCTTCTATTAAAGTCGAATATAAACGTCGATTGCTGTTTACAATACACTGAGAGGAAATAAAAATGCAAAAAGTAAAAAAAACATCTTATGAAGCAGCATCTTTGCATAATGTTTTCAGTCATCATGCAGCTAATCTGAGATAATTTAATTGCGAAACTTTTTGTTAATTGAATTTTATATAGGTGTTTCTTTAAACAGGTCAAATTACTGTGGACAATTTTCAATTTATATTTTTATAGCCATTTTTTAAAATAATTTTTTCTTATAATTTTTACATAAATAGCCTGAAATATTATAATAAGTAATACATAATTTTTACATAATAGGTCCAAATATTAAATACTATACCTCAATTTCTAAAATGATGTACTAATAATAAAAAAATTTTCATTAATTGTTATTTAATCAAATATGATTATTTTGCAATATGAAAAGCTGCTTTTCTTGATATTTTAAATAAAATTAAAATACATGTACTTAAATTATTATTCGAAATTTATGGAGATAAAATATTATTTTTTTTACTATTAGGTGTAAACATTTATACCCATTTAAAACTTATTGATATTAATAGCGTTAAATATAAAATTTTGGAATATAGAACATATTAAAATTGAATTGCGCATGATTAACAGATAGCGTTGAAACGGTTCTACGACCTAAAAATTTATATATTATATCGTAAAAATCTTATCTACCTTAAGTTCAATATCGTACTCAATAGAGGATTATAATATAATGTTTTAAAATAATTAGTGTGAAAAATTAGCTATAGTTTCTTTCTTAAAAATGTAAATATCATAAAACTTAAACAATTTTAATATTATTTAAATTCCTTCAAATTAAAAAAATCTTAATATGTAAAATAAATGTTTATTATTCAAATTAAGTTTATAAATATATTTGAATAACTTAATATCAAAATTTGTTAAAAAATTGATCAAATTTTAGGAGAAATGATAAATGAAAATGAATATCTATTTAATTTTTAAACTATAACTTTTGTAAAATAGAAGATTAAAAAAAGATGTATGACATTAAATCACACGGTGTTTAGAGTGTTGCTGAACATCAAAAAGCATCGAAGCAGAATGACGTCATGTACCATCATAAAATTAAACATCATACATTCAATCAGATCGCCACTATAGTACATATTTATAATATTTGATAAGTAATTTTTTTGGCAATTATAACCAGATAACATTTTTGCTGATATTTTTCCATACAGAAAAAGAAGCCAATAAAGATTTTCAGATGTGATTTTTACAAGGATTTCAAATTCTTAAAAGGAGATTTAAACCTATCGCTTATCATCTTATACAGTTTATTTAATAAGGAGAGTAATTTAGTGAGAAAGGGTACATCAATGTTTTATGAACGTTTTTTATAAATATAAATAGTTTTAGAACATAGCAAAGTGTCGGTTACGCGTTTTTTCTTTTCTCTTTTACTTTTTATTCTTCTATAAATGGTTGTCAAGGTGTTTTTTATTTAATGGTCTGCTCTGAGCTACTACAGGCATTGAATACGAATTTTTCTTTTTCGACTTTTCGGCTATGTTTATATGAATGGGTCGGACGTGCGTGTTTCTCGGGCGAGTTACGGTGATTTGAGCTTTGTCGCACACGACTTCAAACACGCCGACGCTGTCAGTATTACATTTTATTATTACCGATACAGATTGACACCGCGGTAAATTGTTAGAAAATGTATATGTAGAAATTATGCGAATTTTTCTTTATGATATACATAAAAATAATTGAATTTCTATTTATTTAATAATATATGATTTAGCTAAGATACCGTTATTATACATTACATGAAATAAATTTTAAATATACTTTTAATTTTTAAATTATTAATTAATGAATTTGTAAGTTTTGACGGGTAAGTTGTGCAAAACATGAGATTATATAATATCCCATTATTTAATATACTCTTTTCTTTCTCCTTTGATTTCCTTTTCTTTCCCGCTTTTTTTTCTCCACTCATTCTCACACTTTTTCACGCACTCTTTTGCTTCCTATGGCTGCTCGTTTTTCTTCGTTCACTCCCCCTTTCGTCGATTCTTCCATTTGCTTCTCTTTCTAATTCTCTCGCACCTGCTCCATTCAAATATATATGCCGTGAGAGAGAAAGAGAAAGAGAAAGAGAGAGAGAGAGAGAGAGAGAGAGAGAGAGAACCAAAGGAGCAAAGAGAGGCATGATGCTGCAGGTCACTCGAAGCCGCAAACAAAGAAACTAGAGTCGATCGGAAGCCGAGTGTGAAATAACCTGCAGCGGTCGAATGTTCTTTTGAAGCTCGCCGAATCGAAAAAAACAAAAAGGATCACAAACGGATGTATACACCTCTATAAAATACGTGTAGGACTGAGTGTGTGGTAAAACCCGAGTACAGAGATACAATCTTTAACATATTTATCTATAAATTTTATTAAGTTTAAAATTATTTTTCCTTAAAAATATTAAAATTATTTTTAAATTTAGTTTTAGATTTAGTTTTACCATAAATACTTTATAGAAAAGAATTAGGATATTAAATATGATAATGATAATCCGTTGTTATGAATCTATTCGTAATATCCGTTATCCGAATATCCGTTCGAATATCGAATATCCGTTCTATTTATTACTTACAGTAAATTATAATATTTACTAAATTTTACTATGTATTATAATAAATCTTCTATCATTAAATATGTAATTACTGCAATTTTATTCATTAATCAAATAAATACTGAAAATATTATTACTACTAATAATCAGTTTTTGCATACTAGAAGAATTCATTTTTAACATATTCAGAATTTTATGAAATATACATCTAATATATTTAATATAATTGAACTTATTGTATATTATAATTGAATAAGAAATTATCGTGTAATTTTTTTATTAATTTCATATCGAATTTTGTAAAATGCTCATTAAATATTCCATATTGTTATTTGAATTAATTACTTGTATATGATTTTCGATATTGCATTAATTGTAATTAATTAGTTTCCCTCTAACTATTATTAACAGTCTTAATAAAATTTTTTAAAAAAATTGTTTACTTCGCATCCAAAATTTAAAGACAATACTTATTATAATAATAATTAATATGAAAAAATGAATTTAGAAAATGAATATTATATTAATAACAAATCATTACATTTATTTACAAATCTATACAAGGTACACAAATTTTAACTGTTATAGTTTCAAAATTAAATTTACAAAAATTATTCTTCAAAAAAAAAAATTCAATGAAAAAAACTAATAATTAATTAATAAAAAATTATTATATTTATGTGTAAGAAAATTGTTTAATCGTTAAGCCAACATCATCTAGAGGCTATAATGGACTAAAAAATTTCCGTACTAAAGTCCGTTCGCGTTAAACCAATGCGTCGCTTACGGCATTGCATGCGTCCCAACAAAATCGTACTGTTGCAACAGAAAAGAAACCACTCAATCAGATTATAACGCGTGATCCAAGCGAGTAAAATTTTACATACACTTGACTCGAGGGCAAAACATTATTCCTGATTTTTTATATTCTCCTTCACTTTCTGACCTCTCTTTCCCCATTTCCATCACCTTTTCATATATTTCTTATTCAACCCTTTATTACGTAATAAGCATCTTTAGCTATCTATTTACAATTAAAAGTATTTAATAGTGTAATAATCAAAATAATAATATAATAAAACCAGAATATTGATAACATATTTATATTTGAAATACATTTATGAAATACATTAACGCACATATAAATTATAGAAAAAATCTTTCAACTTTTTGAAAGATATTTAATAAAATTGAATAATTACTGCCAAGATCTGTGTATGAATACAAATGCAAAAAATAATGTAATTTATGAAATTAAAAAATAGTATGATAAAAATGGTAATAATTATTATTTTTATTAGCCTTTATAAACAAATTTTTATCAGAGTTTAATAAAAACGTATAAAAACTCATTATAAAAGTTTTTCAAATAATTTTTGTATCAAAAATACTATATAATATGAAACAAATTTTTAATTTCCTTTGATCAACTGTTTTTAATAATTAAATATTATACTTTCGGGAATATAATAAAATCTATAATATTTTAATAGCCCAGAAGCCGTAGTTTTTTCTTTGTATCTCATATTTATATTGAAAAGTATAAAATTTTACAAAATTATTATGTAAAATTTATATCAATTTCTAACAAATAATTTTTACATGCTAAAAAGCAATACAAAATAGTAATTTAAAAATAAATTAAAAAATATAATATATATATATAAATATAAATTAAAGAAAAGATACCCAAACAATCAAATAATTAGAGAAGTAAAATAAAGACGTATTAAATACATATACTATTTATTTAGTATTTACATAATCTTTCTATTAAAAATAAGAACTTATTTATTAATCACCAAAATTATGTAATTAGAAAATTTGAATATTTTGTACTGATATTAAATCTTGATTCACAAGGCCAACACAAGCTATTAATAACTTGCAGATATTAAAGGCATGATATATTTAAAAATTTGATAAATTAATGTAAAATTAAATTTTTTATTGTCTTTAGGCAAGACAAGCTCTGGATCTGATTGTGAAAGTGAACCTGGTATTCAATTGAAACGGAAACAGCGTCGGAGTCGCACAACTTTCACAGCCCAGCAGTTGGACGAGTTAGAACGCGCATTCGAGCGGACTCAATACCCGGATATCTATACGCGTGAAGAACTTGCTCAGCGTACCAAGCTTACCGAGGCACGTATTCAAGTTTGGTTCAGCAATCGGCGAGCTCGGTTACGTAAGCAATCAGCTTCCAGCAGTTACGTAGGGTCTGTAACGTATCCCGCTGCGGCCGCTGCTGCCGCCGCCGCCGCAGCAGCCGCTGCTGCTGCGGCAGCCTCTTATGCATTGCATCCATCAACTGCAACTGCTGGACATACGCACTCTCAAACGCACATTCATGCAGGTTCAAGTGGTGCGATACCTTCGAGCCAACCCCATGTACCCGCTTCTACGGCCACTGGACTTCATCTGCCTGGGCAGGACTCAACCAGTTTCTCACCTGGTCAAGGTAGGCCGATGGAATTGTCAAACTTTTATTTTTAATTTTATAGACAATATTCCATTTTTTTTATTAGTGTATTATTAATTTAATTGCCAGCACCATAAATTTCCATTTTAGTCTTAGTTAATATTCACACAAAAGATAAATCTTTAATCTTCTTCGTGTAAATACTTAAACATGCATTCAAATTGAAATACTCTTTTATTTATGAATAAAAGAAATATTCAATATCACACGTTAAATTTCTTTAAATTTACAGATTTCATTACATTCATAGATAATTATTATATATATTATGTTAAAAATGATAGATAATATCATTGTTTATAACTATAATAATTTTAATTTTTCCGACGCTAAATTAATATGCTGAATGTTAATAATAAAACATTACGTTTATTATATATATACAATATATAATTATAATTATTATAATTATATAATTATAATTAATTAATTAAAAATTAAAAAATATATAATTATAAATAATTAATAATAATATATAATTATACAGTATTCATTAAATACTATTTTAGTTAAAAAAAATTAGGATACATAAATAATTTCCCATAAATAATAATTCCCTAGGTATTTTTTGCAAATCTACCTTACATATTCTTATCAGAAGCTAAAAATTTTAGGCATAGTATTCTTTACTTATAATTTTCCACTTATTTTGCGAATTCTTTTATTTATTAATGTCACTCGTTTTTAATATGCAGTTTATTAGTTATAGTTTTCTTTACAATTATTAATATTTTAAAAAATAAGGTATTTCTAGAACTATTATTTAATTATAATTTCTTTTTTAATGATACTCTAATCTATTTAAATTTTTAATAATTTATCTTTTCTATTCTACGAATTATATATAAATAGTAAATAGTATTATATATAGTTATAAATAGTTATATATAGTATATATTATAAATAGTATAATTTAAAAATATATTTTATAAACCAATTTAAATTAAATTTCGAAACTATATGTAATATTTTATAAGTTAAAAATTAAATACATTTATAAACAAATTAAATAAATCTATTACGTTCATTTTAAAAGATCGTATTTATGTTTTATTTAATCAATGTCTGAAAAAGTCTCAAATATAACTTTTAAATATAAAAAATTATATTTATTTAAACAAAAGAATTATATACCAATAAATACAATTTAAGGGTACAAATATAAAATCATTCATTTCAGTAATTATTATAAATTTATAGTATTGTATTCTACATTCTATTCAAAAAGTTATTTAAAAGATCATATTCATTTTATATGAAAATACCCGTATATTAAATACGTATTTTAAAATAAATATGCATAAACTGGCATAAATAACTAAGTTCTTTCTTACTTTCTCTCAATTAAGCAACAATTAAGTAAAATTTTATATATAATAATTTTTAGTTTTTTAAACTTTTAAAAATTAACATTTAATGAAAATAAGTATTAATTAATTAATATTTTATTTTTAAATAATTTTAAAATTCATAGATCAAACAATTTTGCGATAAAATTTCATAGATTAAATAATTTATAAAATAATTCATTATTTTTGTAAAATATAATCATTTTTTTATAATTTCTTTTTATTATATTTTATTTGTAATTTTTATAATATTGTTGATCGAGATATTATTTATATTATTAATAATGTGCCAAATTTCATGGATTTTGAACAACCCTACATAATTATTAATTTATTAAATAATAAAATAAATATTGGAATATTCATTCTAAGAATTTTGTAATTTTATTTACAATATGTATTTATTTTTAAGAATTATTAATAATAAATATGTAAAATTGTTTTTTTCTTCTTTTAAATAAATTTTTTATTTAAAATAAATTTACTTTCACAATTAAAAGAACTATTCAATCTCGCATTTATTTTTATTTTAAACAATTGAAAAATTTTACCACTTAAAAATATGTAGTTCATAATCAATTAATTAAAAATAAAGTTATTTCATCCAAAGAAAAGTAATTCAAATTTAATTTGACCTCATCGGATTATGATTATATTATATGTTCACAAAATAATTAAAATTTTTTGTGAAAGATGCGAATAAAAAATATTAGAAAAATTTTAATGGAATGATAAATCTCGAAAGACAATGAATTTTTTACAGATTTGTATTCATCACAACATGGTGCAATGTCTCACCAATTGTCGACTGATGCAGTCCGGTTGCCTACAAGTCTTATGAGTTCAGGATCCACATATGGACTATCCAGTTCTATGAGCTATCCTGGTTCCTTACTTTCAGTACCTGCGAATTCGGCAGCTCATCATCAGTTAGTACCATCTCCTGTATCAGGAACTTCTTCTGTTGTTACTTATCAACAACAAAATATATCGACGCATCAACTACCGCCGACACCTAATTCTTTAGTTACGATAATGGGACCTAACTCGGGCAGTTCTAATTCAGCGTCGGATCAACTCACTACCGCTGAGCTGTCAGTTGGTTCAGTATCACCTGTCCAACAACATCAACAGCAACAACACCAACATCAGCAACAACATCAACAACATGGTGTGAACTCGACACCATGGAGTGCATTGCCTCTTGGGTCTGAGAATAGTGGTGGATCCAGGTTGAGTCTTCCAAGTCCGCCACCACCACCAGGAGCGCCCAGTCTTCCAAGCGGGATGCAGCAAGTGGCTGCAGTTGCTGCAGCGGCACATCTTCATTCAGCTCATCAACATCAAGTTTTTGCTAATCATTATGGCCAGAGTTTTCAACAGCCAAGGCCAGCATCTCACCAACCTTTTTACAACTGGTACAACTGACCAAACATTGACTACAAGTTTTTACTCCTTATTTTTCTGTAAAATATTAAAATAAATAACAATAAAGACAAATAAATGACGATGATCATAACGATAAAAATAAGTCTGATAATACAAGTGTTAGAAACTTTTAGAGTCAATAGTTTCATAAGAGT
The DNA here is from genome assembly GCA_030522565.1 of Ceratosolen corneri. Taxonomy (NCBI): domain Eukaryota; kingdom Metazoa; phylum Arthropoda; class Insecta; order Hymenoptera; family Agaonidae; genus Ceratosolen; species Ceratosolen corneri. Next base: position 34,534 of record JAPYYT010000574.1, read on the forward strand.
AGTATATATATATATTAAAAAGTAAAATGCATTTTCTCTATACAGCAAAAAAATTAGTTAAGATAAAATCATTGAATTAAGAATACACTACTCATATTTCTGTATGTTTTCCAATATTTTTTTCTTTTCATTTTTCTTAATTTTTGTGTATAAAATGAGTTTTGTGTATAAAATGAGTTTTGTATATAAAATATTAAGATTTATAAGAATATATATAAAATACGAATCCAATTTTTTAACTTCAAAAGGTGGCTTACTGCCTTACACGTATGTTTCTTTTTGACTAATACGCTCTTTAAAGACTCATCTGCTCTTTAAAGTCACACGGTATATTGCTGATGGATAAAACATTTCGTATGGTACACGAGCTTTAGCTGCTATTATGTATTATGTTTTATAGTTGTTTAACTGCGTAAGTCCAAATTAAAAGCCGACAGTACTATTATGAGGGCGTTTAGGGTCGACGGAACAACCATTTTAAATACTTCTTTCTCAGTCATTTTAAGCTGAAAATAGGATGAAAAGAAAGAGAAGAAGTAATAAAGACGATAAGCCTGTACACCTAATTAAGGTACATACCGACTCAAACATTTATATGGCGTCGCGCTGTATAAAGATTACGAAAATTCCTAGTACGTACCTTATGTTTTAACCAAGAATTTATCGATATACCTATCGCTAATTAAAGCATTGGTTTATTAGCATAAAAAACCTTTTGTATCGAGTATTATTATGTTTTGTTTTTAAATAGCCAACTTATAGGTTTCCATATTTATATTTTAACATTACTTTTTTTTCTTCAGTTGTATGTATGTATTTTTTTATTCAGTTGTATGTATAAGTTATTTATTATAATGTAGCTTCAATGTTGATATTTATGTATATAATTTTGACTTTTATATTCCTCATTTTAATATGATTATACTTTCGTAAACTATCATCCAGTGATCTTCTTGAGACTGATAAAATTTCTTTTATTCTTATCTGTATATTTTTGCTTTTTTCTTTCGTAATTATAGTATATATGCTTTATTTGTAGAGCAATATGCAGATAGCACCAAAGAATAAACAGCATAAGTTATGAAATAAATAATACGATAATATATATAATCGCAATAAAAAAAATATAGAAAATGTACACACAACTTCATTATATTTAATTATATTTAATTAGATTTAATAATACGATATTATACTATTTAAAAGTTGATAGTATATTTCATAAAGATGAAATTTTTTAAATTTACATTTATTTTTTATTGCAATCTTTAGTGCGTATCATAATAGTTAAATAGATAAATAATATGTACACTATCGCTAATAACATCATCATCAATAACAAGAGCAAGAACAGCAGCATCATTATCAGCGTTATTGTTTTTAAAAATGTATAAATATATTTTGTATTATATTTTCATAAGATATTTTTAACATATTCCACATAATACTAATTAATTATAATAAAAATAAATAAATGAATATGGATTTTTATTGATTTTTATCAAAATACTTATCAACCTATAAACAAGATTTATATAATTTTAAGATATATGACATTTTTATATTTTTAAAGTATAGTATTTATCATTAAAAATAATAAATAGAATGACAAATGACAACCAGAAAATATTAATAACGGGTTTAATAAATTGAACCATTATTGATTGTGGATATAAATTTAAAGTTGGTTAATAGATCGTAAAATAGATACAAATATCTTTTCATTGTAATTAATATTATTGTTTTGAAATATAATTATAATTTATCTTGCCTTTTTATTTTCAATTAAATTTTTTCTTTTTTATTGTAATATTATAATCATGTAATATGTTTAAATTTGATACTTTTAGCTTTGCAATAAGTTCTTATTAAATATATTCTTTAATTATAAAAGAAAAGAAAAATGTTATAAATAAAATAATACCATTAAAACAATACTAAATAAATATTCAAATTGAATAAAATGAATGAAATTATTTTGTCCATATTATTAATTGATAGTATAGAAAAATCTTTTTTACAATTATCTATACTATCTTTTAATTTTTAATCATACAATATATTCTTAAACTAATCAATTTTTGTGGTTTGAATTATTAATGTTGATTTTATAAAGGAAGTCTTTATTATTATTTATTTTATACGTTTATATGTATCTTTATTTTAAACATCACCAAAAAATATTCCTCTTATTATTAGTCATTCTATTTATACAACGTACGTGATTGTTGCTTGTAATTTTTACTTCAATTAATTTTATTTATTTTTAATTTTATAGATCAGATAAAAAATGTTTTGATAAAGATAAATTTAATTTTCATTTAATGTATTTATAATTGATTCATTTTTTTATTAAAAACGATGTTATATTTTACTAAAATTTGTTTAATTAGTATATTAATAACTTGTGTAATATTAATATCATTTTACATTATTAAGTTTTATTACCACTATTAGCATTGCAATTAGCATTATTTTTTTGATCTATCTCATTTATTCTGTACTTAAAGTATAGCATTATGGTGAATAATAATAGTCTCAAATCGCATTGGTTAAAAACTTTTACAACATTTAAGAATAAATAAATAATAATATTATTTACTAGCATTAATAACAATGCCCAATTTTAATACCTCCTAATTTCATAATAATTAAGTACATATCTATTTAGATGAAAATAGCAATAAAAATAAATACAAGGATAAACACAAATTAGAAATAAGGAGTATTAACAAAAAAAATTACTCATGTTAAAAAAGAAATTGTACAGTTCACTATTTTTTCCACACATACATTTTTTTTCTTATGGTTCTCTTACCGCCTGACCCTCTTCGCTCCTCACTCACCCGTCATGAGAGTTACAACGTGGCTGGCCGCTGTTTCATAGATATACTATATCCTTTGAAACGTTGAATGCGCCGACACGCCGTGAAAAAGCAAGCAAGAGGCAAGCAAAGTATCATCAGCTTTTATGTATTGACTAGAAATGACTCTTTCGTTTATTTGAAGACTTTCGTTTAAGCTGTATAAAAATAAAAAATAAAAAACTAATAATTTTACGCAAGATATATCATTTTTATGAAATTTTCAACTGTAAATTTTTAATAATTATATTCTAACTAGAATAATGTTGTAATTATTGTTAGCTCAAGTAATTACAATTACAAGTAATTACAAATACAAAATCAAAGTGTTTGTATTTTATATTGTAAATACTTATGATTAAATATTATTTATAACATATATAAATAATTTACTGATAAAGAATTTAATAGACCGGAAATTAACCATAAAATTAATATTATTATGAAAAGATGTTAAGATATAAAAAGTCATGTAACAATTTTACCAACCGTTTAGCTTATGGATAACGCTACATGTAATTTATATGTAAAGTAATACATAGAATTTTTATATTATTATTAATGACATCAATATATATTCAGTAAGTTATTTCATATAATTCATTTAAAAACAATAAATTATTTAACAAGAAAAAAATTACTATGAAAAGTACGTTTAATTTATAATTAGTTTTGTTATTAAATATCATTTAATAGTTCTCTTACATACATGATATTTTGGATAAGTTTTATGAAAAAATTAAGTGATTCCAAACTGTTCATTTAATTTCTAATATAATAATATTATATTTACGTATATTTAAACAAATTTCAATGAATTTAAAATCAATTTTTATTTTGTTATCATGGTAATAGGTAGAATGTGAATTTCAGTGCATTAATGGCATTTTAATGAAGTTAAAATTTATAAAACCTTTGATTTGATAATAAAAGCAATAAATGTGTTATTACATTGTAATAATAGAAGCTGTCCTCATATCATATTTGCAGTGAATAATGATTTATCTATCCATACTATGTTATACATCTCCAAATATAAATATACTAAGTGAGTTTATATTTTTAAATATATTTATACATGAAAATATATTCAATAACTTGTTTTTTAATTGTATATAATTTCCAAAAACATTTTTTATTAAAAAATTTTACATTTCCCCAAATTCATGAAAATGTATTAAAAGAGACTAGGTTTAATAAACAATACTTAATTTATAAAATATTAAAAAAATGAAACAATATATTTCTCTCTACTAATTTATAAAAATATATATAATAAAGATCAATTTCACCTATAATACGATTACATTATCTGAATTCAATGAAAACACAGAAAAAAGTTGGAAAAACTGAGAGGCCGTTTATCACTAGAATTTCAAACAAGACGATTGATCATCATAAACATATACAGAACCATCAATAAATAAATCGCGTGACTAGTTTAAAATTTGAATTTGAAAATTACATCTTAATCAAATTCTTTCAGACTTGTTAAATCAATTAATAAATCATTTGTAAGTTTATATAGTTTTGTTTTATATTTTTGTATACATTTCATTACAATTATTTCTTTTATTTTTCAATTAATTATATAAGATAATTAACAATGTTATTTTAAACGTTTATAGAAATTTATAAAATATTTTTTTAATAATTAACTCATTAAAAATATATTTATAAAGTTGAAAGATCTAGTTCAAAGTTTTATACTTCAAAATAGATATTGCATTAATAACAGAAAAATGTTAATTAATATTTCGTTAAAGTTACAAATATTTTTGTAAACAAAAAGATGCTGTAAAAGCCAATTACAATATTGTTTTATCCATTTTATATAAATATTTGAACACATATATATTTATATTATATTTGCTATTATTTTATTTAAACAAAAAATATATTTTAATTGTTTCCATACAAAATAATTTTTAAAAATCTTTTATTCAATTTTTTACTGCAGTTTCAAATAATTAAACTTATATAAAATAAGTTATTGAATTATTTTATTACTCTATATATTATATTAATTAATTAAATTTAGTTTTTTATTTTTATTTCTTGTAATTAAAATATTATAAATTATCTTTGCTTTGTCATAACTAAATATCAAATAATGTCAGAACATATTATTTAGAAAAAGTCAAATTTATGGTAAATCCAAAGCTCTTTTCCAATATTATTATTTTTAAAATAAAGTTTATAAAATGTTAAAGCTTATTTTATATGCAATTAACGTTAATTCTAAAAGAATAATTCTTTTTAATTATGAAATATTTTACAATAGAGAATGAAATATAATTTGCAAATATTATTAAAATAATATAAGTAAAAAATTTAATAATTATATGTCAAAATTAACGTTGACTTTTAAAAAGAAATAAAAAAATTGATATTTTATATTTTAATATAAAATATTTAAATTTATTGCTTTCTAAAAAAAAATAAATTGAAAGAAAATGTAGAAATATTAGTTCCTAGAATCATTTATTAAAAATTTTTATTTCGTACATTTTTTTTACAAATATTGTAAAGTTGATAAAATGTAGTTGTAATAGAATTGAAATAGAAAAATATGAACAAAATAGAGAAAAAAACAAGACAGATAAAGAGTAAGGAAAAAAGGAGAGATGAGAGAAGAAAAATTTTAAAGGAGAGAAAAAAGAGTTATAAAAAGAGAAATGAAAGAAAAGGGACCGTACAGGTAAAAAATCCGTAACAGAGCGAATGAACGAATGAGTATCTGTGTATTGCATACTAGAGGGCTTAAAAATAATTAATTTTTCATTGTGTCGTCACCGTCATTTCCTGTCGGCATATTCTCTTAAGCTGTTCGTTTGTAAAAAAATTAATGCTATTATTCTGCGAATCAAAAACATCATGCTGCATATACTTTTCATTCCAAGTCATCTCATTGGTTGAGTAAACCTACTTTTTAATATAATCCTATTATTGTTTTAAATGGAAAAAGAAGCAGAAAGAAAGTGAAAGAATTATTTTATTAATTTTAAGTGCATGAATATGTTGTATAAAAATATTATATAAATTGTATAAATTTATTCTCAATAACTTTTACATTAAAAGATGCTACAAATATATGATAATTTTTATAATGTATATTATTAAATTCAAGTTTTAATTTTATATTATAAATATATGTTGTATGTTTCATATTTTAAACTCATAAATATCCTAATATAATCATCAAAAAATAGACTTTTATGGTTTTCTTAGTATTATAAATATTTATTCAATTAATAATTACATTAGAGCCTAGTGTAATACAGTAAAATAGAAAAAGAAAATTTAAAATAAATCAACCTTCTTAATGTAATGAATCACGTAAATTAAGGTGTAATTAATCTTGTAATTAAATTTTCAGTACTAAATGGATTATTAAGTAATTTAATTAACATTTTAATAATACGTATAGTTTATCGATGATTTTTTATCTATATAATATTCACTTTATTGTAATTTTTTTTAGGAATTGTACTAAACTGTTCAATACTGCAATATATATCAGTTGTCTTTACTCAAAATTCATATTTTTAAGATAACCTTTTATATATAATTATAATTTTGATCATAGAGAAGAAATTACTAAATCAATCACATTTATAAGCACTTTGATTGTTTTATATACACAGCGTTAGAATTTTGACCGATCTAATTATTTATTAATATATGTACATAAACACAACTTGTGAAGTTAATTTTCATAAAAAATTCCTAAAAAACTTTACATAAAACATAACAATTAAATCATTTGTAAATGAAATGATTAAATAAAATTATTATATAATATAAATGGAGAATCAAAAGGTAAGATTTAAAATTTTTTTAAATCACTTTAAAATTTATAAATGGTTACCATTTTTATTATTTATATTCATAACTAATTCATTATTCTATTCTAAATAAGTTGGTTATTTATACTTATTTAATTTCTAAATTCTAATTATGTACCCAATATATCCAAAAATATTAGTCATTTGTTCAAAAAATTTCAGTATCACTTAATTAAAAATAAAGAATTTCTTCGAAATTATTTGAAGAAACATGAGTACTATGTTACGGACTCATACATTAAAACTTGCGATACTATATTTTCTCAAAATATTGGTAATTTGTTTCTCAATATATTTAATTTTTTATTGGCTTTCTACTGTACTTACAATTACATGTATCAATCATTCATTAACGTAAAAAAATTTACGTTATACAAGCCAATGCCTAATAATAACATTTACACTGATATTGTTACTTAATTATATGTATCTTTAACATATGAACAATAATAGATTTCAATCCTATTTAAATGGTAATAAATAATAATAATTTTAAATTACAAATTATAATTAGTTGATTCAATACAAATTCAATACCTCTTGATTGCACTATTTGAAAACTCAAAAAATATTTATTTCACATAATTTATTTTTTATAAGCATGATCCGAACATTTATTTAATATTCAATTTTTTTATAACTACATTGTATTTTATTCGATATAAACGAGTGTTTAATAATTGCACATAAAAAAGTCTTTTATAAATAAGGTCGATAATTCCAAAAATAAATTTTTAATGTATGAACTATTTTAATGTTGGAATATTACTTCAAAATACTTTAAATATTAAGTCGCAATAGGTAACGACTTACTTATTATAAATGTTATTTAAAATATTATAATAATATAATAATAGTATATTAATATAATTATATTTAAACAACATAAAATAAAAAAATCAATAATACAATACATCCTTTATTTATTATTTTGTAAATTTAATTAAATAATTTTAATTTTCTTACAAATCTATTCAAATCTTAGAATTAGAATCTTCGTGCTTAAAATTTTTTATTAAAAACATTATAAATTTTTATTTTGTTTTTCTTAATTTTAATAAATTTTATTTTGGTAGTGATAATATATAGTTTAAAATATGAAAGCAGAAAATCTATCTAATACAATAAATAGTTTATATAAACAAAATTAATAAGAAATAAAATAAAAAATTCTTTAATAAAAAAATTTCTGATATATCTTGAAATTACTTGCAAAAGTTTAATATCTAAGTTTAATATTTAAAGCGAAGATCAATTCTTTTGAAATTAGCATAGTCAATCATACGAGTTCTTATATTTATGCGTCTTATGAGGTTTTACGTTATTATTCCTTAATTTTTTTGTAAAGAGGTAGGTATATTTTTAGAAATATTTTTAAAAATCTGATTTGTAAAACGATTGTTTATTGAATAACCATTTAGATAACAACATTTTTAATTATTGAAATAACTAAATAGTATATTTTTGTGTTTATAAAACATACATAATTGAATATGAAGAGTAATGAACATATATTTAACAATAAAATTAGTTATTAATTATTAATTCATAATTGTAAGTAATACAAATTTATATATTTAAATATTTTTTATTAAAGAATTCATTGATGTAGTTATCAGTGTTATCAATTGTTTTAACTGTCATATTTAGAGATGCGAAGGTATGAGAGAGAGTTAAAGAGAGAAAACAAAATGAATGTTTTAAATTGTTTTAAATATTAAAATAAATACTAGTTTCAATATAATTGATATATTAAAATAATTAGGAATTTTTCTTATCTGTTCATTATATTTTTATTTACATTCAAATATATTTGAATTACATTTAATGAGAATTTACGTATATAAACTTTTCAGTAGTAGTATAATATAGTTTATATACTAATTTTTCTTCATAATATCGCAATAAATTTTGTTTATATAGATAATAATTAAATATTTATATAACAAAAAAGCATACTGTATAATTTTTTTTAAGTTCATTATTTTATAAACGTTCTTTAAATAATTGAATAGGATGAAATAATTATTTCATTTATTGAAAAAACTTCTATAAATAACTTATATAAAACTTATATATAACTTATATAAAAAGATTTCTTACACTTATCAATTATATATTTATAATCGTTAATATAATTCTACTTATTAAATAATTAAATGTAAATGTAAATAAAAAACAATACGAAAAAGCATCTTTCGTAAAAAATACTTTTTTAAATTTTTTTTCCTAATCTTTATTGTAGATTACTATTTTATAATTTAATATAATTTAATATAATTTTATTTTATTTTATATTATTTTTTTTAATTTTACACAGGAAACAAAAAATATAGAATTTAATTATTATATATGTATTATGTACTTAATAACAATTTTGTATAATAATTACTTAAATCTTTGAATTTTAATATTAAGATATCTAGTTTAGCTATCATTTACAAATATGCACATGCAAATGCACATACGTGCGCCCGCAGATTTATGTAAACAAATATATTTATATACTTATAATTAATATAATTAATATAATATAAATCTACATAAATAAATATATAATTATATATATTTATATTATGCAATGGTGCCATTGTCTTTGAGAAATATAGATACCATGATCGCGAATTTTATCGAGTTCATCAAGTGACTTAAGTCTCGCAATTGGCGCTTCATTCATAATCCTCATTGTCTTACTGCGAGTGTTCTTGTTTTTGACAGACCTGGCCAGCAATTTCGGCGGTTGAGTTTGTAAAATCTGAGCTACACGTCATTGCTATCTCTGTTATAGTTATTGTCGTCAATGTAGGCATTGTCGTTAATTACGTTGTAATATCTGTTGATGAAGAGATCTATTTTTGAACTTCAAGTTCCGATATCACGATACAATTCCATGAATTGTCTTCGTCCTTTTCCGAGCATTTATTGAACAAGCTGTACCTGCGTACAAAAGAATTTCAAGGGCGCGTCAGAGTATCTGGAAACTTAAGAGAAGTAGGATAAGAAGAGGAGAATGAGAAAAAGGTGGATTATTAGAGATCGGTACTTTTTAAACCTCGATAAGATCGATTTGTGATGTATATATCTTTGATGTGTTTCAAGATCAACATATAGGTATTTTTCTAAAAAAGATTTCATTTTTAAAGATTTTTTATCGTTTTAAAATGTATACGTACGTTAAATTTTTTCGTTTTTGAAATCTGAATACTATAAAATTATTTACAGTAATTTCTATGCTGTAGATTTAATAATTTTATTTTGTATAATATAAAATGATTCTCATAATTTCATATAAAAATATAGAAAACAATTTATAAACGATAAATAAAATAAAAATGACCGACCTACTGATTATTTATAAATTAAAAAAAAAAATAGTTACGATATAATTTGCACATATATTTATACATTAATGAGTTTTAGTTTGATTTTATTGAATTTTTAATACAAAATATGATTACCAGTAAAATGAATCGTAGTGACTATAAATGTTTATTAGGAGATTATTATAAGGTATCATAGCTGAAATTGTAGTAAGTTCTAGTAATCACATTATTACGATTTGTAGTAGCTTCTCTTAATTACTCATTACTATTTGTAGTACTTACATTACACTACTTATACTACTACCAATACTTATACTACTAACAATACTTATATCACTACCAATATAATTTCTACTACTTACAGTCCACTAAGTATTACATCCAAGTTCTACCCAATTTGATAATATATGATTTTATTTTAATTCTTAATTATATAACGTAATACATTTTATAAATTTTTATTAAAAATTTTGAATGTATTAATAATTGTATATTAAAAGTGCAATTATAACTTTGTTATTTTCATATAATAATATTGTAATATATTATAAAAAGTTCAAGTAATTATAGTAAGTATTACATCCAAGTTCTACCCAATTTGATAATTTATGATTTTATTTTAATTCTTAATTATATAACGTAATACATTTTATAAATTTTTATTAAAAATTTTGAATGTATTAATAATTGTATATTAAAAGTGCAAAAATAAAATTATTATATATAAAAGAAATTTTTTTGTAGTAAAATTTTTTTATTAACAAGCTCATTAATTTTATAACTTTGTTATTTTCATATAATAATATTGTAATATATTATAAGTGTTCAAGTTAATATTTATTAATTAATTATTGGACTTAATAAATTGATTGACATATATGTTTATAAAAATACCATTAATTGTTATATTCAATATTATTAATAAATATTTGAGTAAAACATAATTTATACATAAGGAACTCATTTTAAATTGTTACTAAAAGTGTATTTGAATTTAAAATTTTTCTTTCAATATTTTATAATATTAATAATTATTAAATATATTATAATATTATAATATTGAAGACAAAACATTTCTATAAAAATATGTTTTTATATTTTAATATTTTTTAACATAGATGTAATATTTTATATGTAATAGTTTGTAATATTTTGTAATATACTGGAATTAATTGTTTTCAATACATTAGATATGTGATTAATTATATTATATTATGACATCAAATAGATTTAATTATTTTATAATACCTAAAAAAACGTCAGATAATAATTTTGTTCGAAGAAAACCGTATTAATATAACAGTCTGATAAATGAACACTATCATAAAGAAAATAATGAATAGAAAAAGATAGAAAATCTTAAACATTGTGTAAAGTAAAAATAAAATATTATGATTTAATCGGCGTATGCAGCAGTGAGACCAACAGAACTAGCAATAAAATAGAATATATAGGGGATCTGAGAAAAGATGTTTTCTGCGCCATTTTAAAACTGAGCTTCGACAACCCCCACATGCATAGATTCGCTACGGATGCTTGCGGGAAGTTCTTTGTACCGGTACCAAAATTCCCCTATAAATTTTAGCTCAATCAGACTATACGAGAGTGATCGTGGGGTGTCGAATCACACACGCATGTATCCATGTGGAAATAAGAGAGAGAAAGAGAGAGAGTGAGTGAGTTAGTGAGTGAGAGAGAGAGAGAGAGAGAGAGAGAGAGAGAGAGAGAGAGAGAGAGAGAGAGAGAGAGAGAGAGAGAGAGAGAGAGAGAGAGAGAGCGAGAGAGAGAGGGAAAGAGGGAACGAAGGGGCGCGCGTCACATATCATGAGCGATCCGCTTCTCAAGACCACCATAGTACATCGCTTCTCTCTCTCTCTGCTATTGGCCTTTGTCTATTCGAATTAGCCACGCTACGGCCGCCTGCATGACGACACCTGGATCTCCCCTTAACTTGGACATTCGTTGATGGGGGTCTCTCCTATCCCCCCTCTATTTTTCTGTTCCTATTTATTTCATACATTCTTATTTAAATATTAGAATAATTACTAATATGTATATATAATATATAAAGGATTTATGATATATCAATATATTTGAAAAGTACAGTTAAAAAAGAAATAAGAACAGAGACAAAAATAGGATATGTGTTTTATAGTGTATGTAGTAGTATATATTTTTATGTATGTATATATTTTAGATTAGTAGTGTGCGTTTTATAACAAGTATAGTGATGGCGTGCATTCGCAAAAAAAAGATCCGAGATGCGTTTAAAAAAAGGAGCCACCCTACAAAAGAATCATAAAGTTTGAGAGACCAAAAGCGTTTCGCCGTTTATAACACACTTGGAGAAGGAGAAAGAACGTAACGACGACAAATGTCAACGCGGCAAACACTCGCCCGTAACAAATTAAAATCGGGCACGCTTCATCGTGGTAGAGTCGAAAGCCTTTGAAATAAGGCGCAACATTTTATATAACTATATGTGCGAGAAAATATAGTCAGCAATGGATGGAAAAAGATCGTTCCCGGGGGTCATCCTACGAGCGTGATGGGCATGTAACGTAGTGCGAATAGAATTATATACTTCGCGGAGGTGGATGTGGAGAACAAATATAAAGCAGAGAAAAGATAGAGATTAGAACGAATAAAATGAAACGAAGAAAAATAAAAATAATGGTATTACAGTCAAATTGAAACGAACATTCCAAGTAATAACGATATAGTGTATTTAATAGAGAGAGAGAGAGAGAGAGAGAGAGAGAGAGAGAGAAAGCTTCTTTTTCAGTAATTATTTTTGGCTTTTCTTTTGTTTCATTATTTAAACCTACAAAATCAATTGTCTATATGTATATGTACATACATATATTTATAAATTTATTTTAATTATAATTCCATACATAAAAAATTGTTGATTTTTTTAAATATTTCTTATTCTCTATATTTCAGAAATTATTACAGTTTTTTTAAAATATATTTTCATTAGAGCTGTGTTTTTAATCAAAAACACTATCAAAAACTCTATCAAATGCATGCTTTAGTATATGTTCGCTCTATATTTCTAAATTTTAAATTATACAATTTATTGCTATTATAAATAATAAATACAAGTAATGCACTGTTTATTATTTAAACATATTTAAAATGCATATCAATCAGTTGCCAAACGGAAAAACAAAATTTCAGTCCGATTCATTCAATGCTATTATTAATAAATATAAAATCTTATAATACATTAGTTAATCTGTTATAAAAGATTATTTATTTATTTATAATAAGAATTTGTATAGATATATGTATTGAAAATCATATAATTTTTGTCTTTTTTTATACAAATTTCTTGATAAGTAGAAAATATATTAAATTAAAATAATAATTTTTTACATTAACTATTTTTTATTATTATTTTTGTATTACATTACTTATTTAACTATTACGTTTATGATTTAATATTATGACAATATATTTTTAAGCAAACGAGGTATGTAATTAAAAAAAAACTAAACTTTAAAATGTTAGTATATAAAAATGTAATATTATATCATAGAGCATAAAAACAAGTACCAAATAAATTAAATATTTTTTGGTTAAAAAATAATTTTTTTTTAATAATTTCTTTTGAAAAATGATTGACAATAAAATATTTAATTCTATTAAAATATAATAAATATCATTGTAGCAATAACAATATACTTTTACTTCTACGTAAAAATGAAAAAATTTTATTCTGACAAGAATCTCTCTCCCTTTTCGCGACGGATTCTGTCAACTAAGTAATTAATGTATATAAACGTTGTTCGAGGAGTTCTTGTGTTATAGGTCTAACAGTAAATAAAAATATATAATTTATAAATTTAAAATTATTGGATATATAATTTTTAATAAATATTTCCATTTTTTTTCAATGAAAAGTATTATTAACAAATATACTTTTTCCAAATTAATAAAAAGCAGATTTATTATTAATTAAAAGTAATAATAAATAAAAGTAAATTGTAACGATTATAGATCAATACAATTTTACAATTTAGATAGATTTGCCGTTTATTCCTAAATAATTCCACATACACTTTATATTTAATTTACTTTGTGTAATGAACTCCTTTGATAATATTAATTTTTATTTATATATTTTGAATAATTAATTAATATAAACGAAGATATAAGCATATATTTTTCAATCAGTTATAAGACTAAATTTAAAATTAAACCATAAGATTCGAAGAATACATACTTTTTCAGTTATTGAGTATTTGGATAATTTATTAATCTATTGATCAATAATATTATTATTTGATTTTTTATTAGTATAATGTAATTTTATAAATATAATATTACATTATATTTTTATTGAATTTAATAACTTTACCTAATAAAATTTAATAACATTACTATTATTTTATATTAGAGTGAACAATATAATGTAAACAGTTTAATACTAATAATTTCGTTATCAATAAATTAAAAATATAAATTTCAATTTTTAATAACGATGTAGTCGTTGATTCAATACAACTGTTTCATTGCATAATCAATATTAGTAAAGTTGCTAATTAAATTAAATTAATTTACTATTTTTATGTTCAAAATATTGTGTAATAAATATGAAAATATAGAAAATAGTGTATTATTATTCATTTCTAATTTCGAGTAATCAATCTTTATTTTTGTATTTCAAATATTTTTAGTCTTTAGTTTCAGTCAGTTAATTTATATGTATTTTAAATGTAGATTAAATGAATGTTTTAAAGTTTCGATATCGAATAAATTTTCTTTTAATAATTAAACGTTTAAAATAAAATGGCTTTAGTATAATCATTATTTCAATATATTAAAGAATATGTTCTTTAAATATGTACTAACACATATTCTATTTAAATTTTATTTATATTATTTTAATGAATACTTATAAGAATATTTACATTATGAATTCATAATTTGATTATATAAAATAAGATGTTATGATAATTAAAATGACAATTATTAAAATGCTCTTTCAAATAAAATGTTTACGAATTCTGAAGCTGTATGTACTACATTATGTTTTATTATTTTAATTATTTTATATTTTTAAGTTATGAGAATAAACATTATATTAGCATGTCAAATATAAAAATATAATAACAAAAGTATATCTGTAATTATTGGAAAAATTCTTTACTAAATTTTTGTGACTGATTTTGATTTTGAATTCAATCCAAGAATCTTATTTTAAATCTAGTTTTTATGCATAAAACAATAATCAGTAATTTTATACCGATTTAATTTATATATTAACAAATGTTAACATCTGCTTTAAAAAAAAGCCTAATGAATATTCTGTTTATTTTCGTTATATCATTAACATATAATTCTCGATGATTCTATAATTTTTATTCAGTTGTTATAAAAAATAAGTAACTATTAATTTATCTGGTAACTTCAATAATTATTTAATTCTTTTATATAAAATTGTAGACTTTTCTATGCATAAAACGTTTAATAAAAATTATCGAATATCATATGAATGATGATTTTATTTATAATAAGAGTGCTTAAAAGAATTTGATTAAGCAAATAAATTTATTATAAGTTATATGTTATCGCTGCAACTAAATTGACAATTTAAACAAATTGAATTTCGATGCATTTATGACATTTAATGTAAAATTATTACTAAAAAATTAATGAAAAATACGTATTTAGGACATGTAATGTAAAATTATTGCTCAAAAATTAATGAAAAATATTCATTACTGTCTGACGGCTTGTTACAAGTCTTTTATCAAAAATTTTATAAAAACTATTCAATATAGTAAATAAACATAATCAATACTCGTTATTAAATAAACTTCAGTAATCTGTAATATTTCGAAGAAATTTTTAGAAATTATTTACAATAGATAATTTTCGTGTATTTTTTACTTTAATAAAAATTAATTTAATACAGATTAATTATTTTGTACTTATTATTTATATAATTAAAATATTCAATAGATTGTATAAAATATGATAAAAACATAAATCGAAAAATTATATAAATTTATTAATAAGATTATTTTATATTTACAAATTTTAGTTTATTTTTTAATTCGAGATAAGAATATTTTATTATAACTATTTAATATTCTTTAGATTTTATATATATTTATATATGTAAATGATATATAAACTATAAAATATTTATTAAATATAATAAAACAAAGAAATGTCGATTTGCTAAATTAATTTAAATTAAAAATATTTAAATGTAAATATTTTTAGTTTTAATTTCAAATATACTAAATAAATTTATGTTTTTGAATACAATTATAATTTTTACTATAATGTATAATTTGAACCGTTAACAAAATTTCAAGTAAATAATAAATAAAGAATTTGTTCGATATTCAGAGATCATTGTTTTGAATGTTTCTGAAAGCAGTGAGTAAAAAATTAAAAATAATGAAATATAAGAGATTAATATTTAAACTTTTGCGCCATCTCTTGTATTAATACGGCATTACTATATTTGATAAATAAATGAAAATAACCATAAAAAGTTTCAAAACGTATTTAATTTTTAAAAGAATAATTTCGAATATTATGTTTATTTAGAATCCTAATTTTAATATTTAAATATGACATTAAATAATTAATATTGAAGATACCTTTTAAAAAATTTTGAAATATAGAATCCATTTATAGATTGTTTTCTAAACGTATATATTTTATTTAAATTAAATATATTGTATTTATTAGTTATTGTAAATATTATAAATGTTCTGATATTTATTCAAAATCTAAATATATTTAACAATGTACAAGTTTAAAGATATATACATTTTCAATATAATTTAATATTTTTATAATGTAAAAATTCGTCTAATATGGCTATAATTTATACATATAATTAAATTAATATAATTAATATTAATTTAGTAATAAATAAAAAATAAAATAAAATAATAAAAATAATTAATATTAATTAATTAAAACATAAAAATTAATATTAATTTGAATAAGGTGTAAAAAAAAGTAAATAGTATTACTGTTGGGGATCCGGCTCGAATAAGAAAGGATTGGCCGCCGACCCGAGTGTGTGAATTCTCCTTCGAATGTGTGAAGGAAAAACAGACAGTGGAAGGGTCGAGATAGCAGGGTAAAAAGAGTCGTAGACAAAATAGGCGGTTAACACTTGAATTTATTGAACAAAAAATAACTTGAAGAAGTCGCACTTGGTTACACAGCAAATTACACTATTGTCGTTACAAGAATCGGTTGTATCCCGCACTTGCGCAATACGCGAGGCGCGGAGGGGTTTATAAATGGAATCTACGTTCTTTCTTTCCGCTTTTATGATCGATTTTCCACACTGTCGCACTGGTTACGCGTGAATTTAATGCCGCGTAATTGGCGTACAATTTAACAAGTATATCGAGGTTTGAGAATGACGGCGATGTGTCCCGTCGTACGGTTGAATTACGATTAGACGAATCGCGGCGTGGTCTTACAACTTGATCGGCTTTACGGGCCGAGGGGGTTTCGATCGGCAACACTGTGTTGAAATGAGAGTACGTATCTTCGTTACTTCAATGGTGTACAATCCGAATGGAGTAAGGCGAGAGGAGACGCACGGGTTACTACTTGCCTCTTGACGCGACGGTCCAGCTGCGCACCTTCCTGGGAGCTCCGTTCAGGATAGGGATTGGATCAGTCACGGGCGTTATAACGCAGCGAGCACAGAGTCGGGGATAAGCGCTTCTTGTGCACACAGGCCGGCTTCTGGGCTGGTGAGAAAACTCGCGTTTTCTGCCTCCGGGGTGCTTGCCGCCCTATTTAATATTCACAGGGCAAGATAGGCCGCCGAGGCCGTACAAATTATTGGGTTGATGGGGGGGTCAACTAATTTTCCTACTCTAGTGAGATTGATGAGCATAGAATTTTACTTTCTTGAGAAAGGGGTAGGGGGGCAAGGCCAAGACGGTGGGGAAGGTGCTACAAATGTACAAATGTACACTGGAGGAGTTACATTGGCGTAAAAAACATGGCAATCGTGAAATACGAGATATTTAAACATAATCATCACAAATAATATACATTATATACTAAACAGATATTATAGCTAAAGTAACATACAAAATAAAAATGGTATTATATCGTGACGAATCGGGATTCTATCAAAATCCCGAATATTCTGCCCGTCATCAACAAGCTGGTGCTGATCATTCGTCTAAAACTGGAACGGGCACAAGCTTGGTGATCGGCCTCTCGAGGATCGTTGTAGCCGTCTTGAGAGTGACAACTCGGCTAAGTTGGTCTTTTCCCGGATGAAACGCGATGGTGCGGGCAAGAGGTCACTTGCATGGTGGACATGGCTCGTTGGTTATCCAGACGATGGTACCAACATGGATGTCGTCGGTTTTGTGATGCCACTTTGAAATGGCTTGATGAGTTTGAAGATGATATCTCGTCCAGTGACGCCAGAAACGCTGAGCTTGTTGCTGAATGAATTGCCAACGGGAGAGCCTCGAAGATGACAAGTCAGATAATGATGGCTCGGGGATGGCGTTGAGTGGTCTTCCTTTCAGGAAGTGACCCGGTGTTAACGCAGAGATGTCGTCTGGGTCATCACTCAGTGGCTGCAGGGGACGTGAATTCAGCATTGATTCAATTTGCACAAGAAGGGTTGTAAATTCTTCCCATATCAGCAATGCGTCCTTCATCGTGCGTCTCAGATGGTGCTTCACAGATTTCACCACAGCTTCCCACTTGCCTCCCACGTGAGGCGCTGCTGGTGGGTTGAATTTCCACTTTGTGCCTTCCTGTAAACAATGAAAATTAATAGATTGATGCTCAAGAGAGTATTGTGAGAAAAGTTTT